>SNQJ01S0044739.1:0-18586 GCA_010110895.2 Picea sitchensis | reverse complement strand
AGACATACTCATGGATACATTTGATGTCCGATGTGTGGAGATTTCACATCGATTCATGAAAACCCTTGTTTAAAGAAATATGTGCACAGTGCTATGGAAATCCTCTTGTTATTTCTTTGGAAGCTGCAATCTAAAGGCGATCTAAAGGTTCACGTGCAAAGAAATATTGTTCTTTGAGAGACACATGATTTCAAGAGAGGGTGCATAGATCCAAGCTGCCAGTATAGAGATATTTTTGTTGTCTCAAGAGTTCTTCAAAGCAATCACATATTGATTCATATTGCATTGAGAAAAATCAATCATGTTGGAACACTTGTATACGAGAATTCCCCTCTAATTCTCTAATTGTACCCTATCACTGGCTTCTTGAAGAAACATAAGACACTTTTTTGAACTCCAAAAGAAAGGATGTTGCAAGACTTTTTTTTTTCCCTAGGACTTCGATAAACAACACAACCCGTGCATAGAGAACAAAATCCACTTGAAAAAATCCATTTGGAACAAGGTTTTTATCAACAAGTAGCTCATATGCATCCAATGAAAAGAAAAAGATCAATAGATCCACGATGTTGTTGAGCTAGTTTCCTTGAACTTTGAAGATCAATAACCCAACAATGGTCGAGTGGATAACTTCTTGTTGTAATATCCTCTAGGGTTCTGCACCAAAAATTCTCCACACAACAAAGAGAATCATAAAAAGAGGTGCATAATTCATAAAAGAGATAACAAGATTTTCTACTTGACTTTTTAAAAATAAACTATACCACATGCATACATGGGCTTGAGAACCTTCACTTTATATTAAAAATTATGCAACAGATAGAGAGAAAGTAAATGATGGGTTAATTTGTTGGGCACTACTATTTGAAGCGTGTGTTACACGTGGTATTAAATCATAGGTATACATAAAAGTATATCATAATGGATGGATGGTAGTTTTGTTTTTATCAACCTTTTCAATGATAAAACCTTGTAAAATAGGTTTAGAGTCCAAAGTATTTTACATTTTTATCACTCAAGGATATAACATTGTAAAACATCTTCAATTTTTTTTTATCAAGTCGTTTCACTTCAAAGAAAATTAACTAAGTCATAGCTAAGTTTGGTAAAGTTTTGATAAAAATTAGTTTGGGTGACTCATTTTGAGAAATATAACCTTGTAAAATAGGTTCAAAGTCCAAAGTATTTTACATTTTTATCACTCAAGGATATAACCTTGTAAAACAACTTTAAAGTTGTTTTATCAATTCATTTCACTTCAAAGAAAATTAACTAAGTCATTGATAAGTTTGGAAAAGTTTTGATAAAAATTAGTTTGGGTGACTCATTTTGAGAAATGAGTAAAAGATTCAAAAAGGTGCTTGGAGACTAAACTTTTTTTGTAAAAGTATATGGATATTTTTGTTTAGAAATATATCCAAATTTTGTGGAAAAAGTGTGAAGGAGAAAATAAGCTTGGTGCTTTCATCTTCTTATTGAAAAGGAGAACAAGGGACCAATTGAAAGCTTTAGCATGTATTGATTTTTTTAATAAAAATGTCATTTTTGTTGTGTTGGATGTGTCCTAGATTTGTCATGTAATGTACCTAGCCCTAAGCCGGGTCATGTCACTACTAAAATGACCCAATAAAAATTTCTAATACCAAATCTAAATGCGGAAATAATACACAACATGACAATCAGACTAATGTAGTTGTCCATACTAAATGAAAATGAAAATGCAATTGTTTAAATGTGCATAAAAACAACCAAATAACACACAACAACATTCAACCATAAGATAGAGATTCATGTGCATCATTCTCCTCACACCAAGCAATACTAATCAAAATATCTCAGAGTAAAATGCACAACAACTATATCAACCTTTAACATGAATACACAAAACAAATAAGAATACTTATCTTAGAAAGTATGGAACCTGTTGCAAAGGAAGAATGCTCCTCCCAATCATAGACTTGTTATTCAAGTTCCCAACATCAAGTCACCCTCGATTTGGGGCTATGAATCTAAAATAGATGGTGGTCCCTAAGGCTGGTTAATTTCCCCCTCTCAACAATCAATTCCCACAACTAATTCCAATCCACCAGCTATCTTCCCACAACCTGCACAACCCAAGGGATGTAATCCCCATTTACTTATAATATTCCCTCAGGAATTTCCACTCCCCTACATGGATTCCAACACAGGTTGGACAAGAAATATCTTTGTTGGGATCTCAAGAATTCTACAACTGCAACACAAATTTTCCCATTAACCAAAACAATGATTCCCTTGACAAATTTTGAACAAGACATTACTCACAGGCTCATAGCCTCTTTCTCCACAAAATTTCAGCTCCAAACAGATACCAAACATGCCCACAACAACTTCCTTCAAGCTTCAACACTAATAACACATTTCTGTCTAGAAACTCCATGTAAAAACAACTCTCCATGCAGAAATGTGAATCTATAATTATAGTTTCCTACCCATATGAATTTCCCTTCTCTCTCTTGCTTTCCTGACTTACACTCCTCCCCAAGATAATTTTACTCAACCCATGCTCTCAATAACTATGGGATGTGACTTCTTACACCCACCCTCTTACATGAATTCAATGATTGGGATCTAGAAAACTTAACAAATAATGGAAGGTTCATGGTAAGTATAATTTAGAAAGAAATAGGTTTTGGTTTAATAGACATGGGTAAACCCCCCCCCTTGGACCCCTTCCTTCTCTTGTGGAAACTTAGCCCCCAAATCTCCTTCTGTGTCCATCTACAGTTGGCGATACATTTTTTTCATTATATTCAATTTACATCATTTACATATTACATCGCTTGTCCCTCGGCCATACATTACATTTACAATATGCTTCACTACTTTGGGGTTTGAAAACGAGGATGTTACATGTCCTAAAATTGGAATAAGGGGGTCTAAGGTACACATTGTACTTGTGTGACTGTATACAATTTTAGATGTGATATTTCAAGGATATAACCTTGTAAAATAGGTTCAAAATCTAAAGTATTTTACCATTTTTATCACTCAATATTTTCAAGGATATAACGCTATAAAAGAGCTTTAAAGTCCAAGTGTTTTAGTTCAAAGAAAATTAAGTAAGTCAAAGTCAAGTTTGGAAAAGCTTTGATAAAAAATAGTTGGGGTGACACATTTTGAGAAATTAGTAAAAGATTCAAAAAGGTGCTTGGAGACTAAACCTTTTTTTTTTAAAAGTATATGGAGATTTTTGTTTAAAAGTATATCCAAATTTTGTGAAAAAAATGTGAAGGAGAAAAGAAGCCTAGTGCTTCCATCTTCTCATTGAAAAGGAGAACAAAGAACCAATTGAAAGCTTTAGCATGTACCAATTTTTTAAATAAAAAGGTCATTTTTTGTTGTGTTGTATGTGTCCTAGACCTATCCTAAAATTGGAATAAGGGGGTCTAAGGTACACATTGTACTTGTGTGATTGTATATGATTTTGGATATGATATTTCAAGGATATAACCTTGTAAAATAGGCTCAAAGTCCAAATTATTTTAGCATTTTTATCACTCAAGGTTTTCAAGGATATAACCTTGTAAAAGAGCTTCAAAATCCAAGTGTTTTATCAAGTCATTTCAGTTCAAAGAAAATTAAGTAAGTCAAAGTCAAGTTTGGCAAAGCTTTGATAAAAAATAGTTTGGGTGATGCATTTTGAGAAATTAGTAAAATATTCAAAAAGGTGCTTGAAGACTAAACCTTTTTTTTTTAAATTATTTGGAGATTTTTTTTAGAAGTATATCCAAATTTTGTGAAAATTTTGTGAAGGAGAAAAGAAGCCTAGTGCTTCCATCTTCTCATTGAAAAGGAGAACAAAGAATCAATTGAAAGCTTTAGCATGTACCCATTTTTAAAATAAAAGGTCATTTTTTGTTGTGTTGGATGTATCCTAGGTCTGTCCCAAAATTAGAATAAGGGAGTCTAAGGTACACATTGTACTTGTGTGATTGTATATGATTTTGGATATGATATTTCAAGGATATAACCTTGTAAAATAGGCTCAAAGTCCAAAGTGTTTTAGTATTTTTATCACTCAAGGTTTTCAAGGATATAACCTTGTAAAAGAGCTTTAAAGTCCAAGTGTTTTATCAAGTCATTTCAGTTCAAAGAAAATTAAGTAAGTCCAAGTCAAGTTTGGAAAAGCTTTGATAAAAAATATTTTGGGTGACGCATTTTGAGAAATTAGTAAAATATTCAAAAAGGTTCTTGGAGACTAAACCTTTTTTTTTAAAAGTGTATGGAGATTTTTGTTTAGAAGTATATCCAAATTTTGTGAAGGAGAAAAGAAACCTAGTGCTTTCATCTTCTTATTGAAAAGGAGAACAAAGAACCAATTGAAAGCTTTAGCATGTACCAATCTTTTAAAAAAAAGGTCATTTTTGTTGTGTTGGATGTGTCTTAGACCCATTCTATAATCAGAATAAGGGGGTCTAAGGTACACATTGTACTTGCATGATTGTATACGATTTTGGACGTGATACTCTATTTCATGTCTAGTTTTGGCACTTAATTACAATTTGTCACAACAAACATGGTGAAATAAGGCATACATATTTGATCAAACTGAGATATCAAATCAAACATCCACAAAGCAATGCGTAATCTCATATAGGAGGGAAAATAGTTGTTTATTACTCAAACTTTCATTGTCAAAAAATTCAAAGGTTATAACTATCTATGCTTAATTTAAAATATGCTTCAATTGATCCATGGAAAGATAGTTCAAGCATTTTTTTGGTCATAAGTTTTTTGAATAATTGAAAATTGAAGCATAAGGTTAAGCATACAATTGAACTAAGAGATGAATTACAAGAAGACATGTGGTAAAGGGAATTACTTGAAATTTGAATAAGAAGGTCAAGATAATCATGCATTCTCGGTAGTATTCAACACCCTAAGTGTGAAAACGATCAAGTGAGCATGATATAAAAGAAGCAAGTGCAAGATAACATGACACATGCAAAATAAAAAATGGGTAAAGGAGGAAAGAATTTTCAAAACACCAATCAAGAAATTAAGGAATTACAGGACTCCAAACATGAATTGCCTAATCAAAATCAAACTAATATGAAGGCTCAATTGATTGAAGGACTTGAGATAAAATTGATTCAAAAGAAGAAACAAATTGAGAGCATGGTTTATGCCACATGTGCCAATAATGACTTAATGCAAATGACACAGGTTACTTGTGCAACAAATGACCTTATACATAAGGTTGATGCAACTTGTGACACAAACATTCTAATGAAAATGGTTAACGGTACTTGATACACATGACTTGATGGTGGATACAAACATAACAATACATATGATTGATGATTCCTTTCTAGGTTATGAGATGGAAATTATGAAGGAAAGTCTTGTTGAAAATGAATCACAAGCAGAAACACAAAGTGATAGCAATAACAACAAATGTGAATTTGAAGATTCAAAAGAACATAAAAAATTACATAATGATCTTTCCAAGATGATTTTTAGACCTTGGGAATAATTTCTATTCAACAAAAATCAACATGGTTTCAGATATGACAAAGGAAACAAATTTCATATTCTAGATTACTCCAACCCAGTTCAATTTGTGAGTGCATGATTTATTGATAAAAAGACTTTTTAAGTTAATGAAGAAGTTAATAATCTTGATAATAAGTGTCAACATTGTCATAGAGTTGGTCACGTGGAGAATCAATGTTTTGATCTCCATCCTTGTCTTCATTGTGGGAAGACTAATCACATCTCATAAAAATGTCGAAAGAAAAAGAAGGTTAAGAAAACAATTCATTATGGATGGGTAAGATCTTGGAAATGGAATCAACAAGTCAAGAAGCTGCATAAGTCTTACTGTCTAGGTCAAACATAGGTAAAGACACTGTTTCTTGGGGAAATAAAAAAATCAAAAGGATTTCAAACAATTATTCCAGATGAATATTTTGGTGATTGGGGCCCAATTCTACATATCTTTTGAATTCAACCACGAGTTAAAAATGGTACTTTCTGGTGAAATTACTAACACAACTGAGAGGGGGGGTGAATAAGTTGTTACTGTGCTTAAACAATTTTAACAATTAAACCATAATATTTTTTTTAATCTTTCTCCAAGTGACCATCAAAATTATACTACATATGGACAACATAAATAATGAGCATCACTCACACATAAGATATGCATAGAGACAGATTTTCATGAGGAAACCCATAAAGGGAGAAAACCTCTTCTTCTTCGAAATGATAGGCACTCTTTTAAGTTCTGTACATCATCTATAATTGAGCACCAACTCAATGTGAGGCTACTACCTCTGTTTTACAAGATCCAACTTGTTTGAGAGCACCAACTCTCTGGTTTCTCTAGCACCCACTAGAATGAAGCACCAACTCCCTGAGTGTTCTAGCACCAACTGGATGGAAGCACCAATTTCCAGTTACACAAGCACCAACCTATAAATCAGAGAACAACTGTTCTCCCTTGCACCACCCTACCACCCTGGTTTTTCTGGTTACAACGAGATGGAAGTTACAAATCCTTGTGTTCAAGCACCCACTTGAACCTCTGAGGACAACAATCCTCCCTAGCACCACCCTACCTCCCTGATTATAAATAAATGATTGAATAACCAACAAAATAGATAAATCAAATCTTACCACTTCTTCACTGTTCTACAATTCTTCTCTGCTACACTATTCTTCTACTCTGTTCATATTTGGCTTGACTTGTTGTCTCAGTCTATCTGTTCTATCTCTTTCCTTCTCATGCTCTTTGATATGTGCACATTCTTCTCTCTTCAACTTTTCTCTTCTGTTCAGTTTCAGTTCCTTCTCTTTGAGATTTTGTTCACACTACACATACTGTAGTTTTTCTTTTCTATAGTTCAACTCAATTTTTTTCAGTCTGAATAGCCAACCACGCACAGTCTCTAAGTTTTTCTTTTATGCACAACCACCACGATAGTTACACCTCGAATATTCTTGGGCAAGGAGACGTCTCGGCTAGTGAAACGCCAACCAATCAAGCATCATGAATCAGTTTTTCTAACTGATTCGTAACTGATCAATTAACTATGAGGTGAGACAACAGCCCTCCGATCAGACTTAAATTTACCTGCACCGTCGGATTGGATCCGTAGGATCTTGTGTTTATTTCGCATTTCGGTATTTCAGAATTTCGACATTCCTGTGGTAAAGTTTCTTGACGCTCCATCTCGCGGTCCCCAAAACTATGAAATGGAGCTTGGTTCTTCAAGCTCTTCTCTACAGCTCTTCGATGATGTGACCACTAGTGGTGACCAAGGCCTACACCAAAAAGGTGTTTTCACATTTCGCATTTCGGCATTTCGCGATTCTCGTGGTGAAGATTTCGTTACACTCCATGTCCCAATCCCCGAAACTCCAAAATGGAGCTTGTCTGCACTAGCTCCTTCCTCCATCTTTCGCAGATGTGACCATTGGCTATGACCACAGCCTACGCCAAAAGCGTATTTCACACTTTCTCATTTCAGAGATTCTGTGATGAGTCGTCTCGACTCTCCATGTCACGAGTTCCGAAATGGAGCTTGGATTCTATAACTCTTCTCTCCAGCTCTCGACAATGTGACCACCAGTGGTGACCGAGCGCTTATCCATAGAGCACTTTCATGATTTCGTATTTCAACACTTCGGCGTTCCTGTGGTGAAGATTTCTTTATGCTCCACATCGCGGTCCCCGAAACTCCAAGTCGTAATTTCACATTTCGGCATTTCTTGATTTTTCATATCGCGAGTTTGAGAGGTTAGGGAACCCCATTCCTTTTACTCTCCAGTCAGTGAAATGACGATCTGTCACCACGTGTCCTATGGACCCAACAATCCAGATCTTGTCATGATTTAGACACTTCACGGGCCTTTGTCGTGTTTGATCAACGGTCCAGATCAATCCTCGATCTGACGGCTAGGATTATTTCACGATTTTGCATATCGCAATTTCGAGACTCCTTTCATGAGAGTCCTTGACATCTCCAACTCCTGGTCTGTGAGACTCTGAAATGGAGTCAGATCAACTTTTTGACTTTTCGCACTTCACGACTTCGGGATTCCTGTGGAGAAGTGTTTCTACACTTCCAACTCCCAGTATCCAGAACTCCGAAACGAATTTATTTGACATGCTCTGATCTTTCACATTTCGGGATTTTCTGCCATGCAATCATCATTGCACTACTGGTCTTGCCACTTTCTCTTTTTCATCATCGTCGGGATGAGCTTGCCATCAATGCCAAACAAATACTCTACCCTCTGTCTGAAAACATGCCAAAACTTTCTACACCTTAAGGGGGGAGAACATTGATAAAATAACAATATACTCTCCAACATATTCAAGGAGGGATTATATTTTGAATATGGTTAATGGTCAACCAAAACCACCACAAAAATTGATGAAAATTTTTAGTGGAAAACCAAAAACCACCAAATACAATTGAGGAACAAAATAATCCAAAAGCTCAAGCTTGGATCACTTCAACGTACTTCTCACCTTGCACCTGAGAGGGGTGGTTATAAAATGTTAATGATGATAGTTAGGATTCAAGTTTTGAAGTCATCTCAATCAAAATTTAATACAAATTTGGGATTTTAGCATAGAAACTAATTTCCTCACCATAGTATCTACAATCAAATCAACTATTCATTGGGATGTTGTTTGACACCTATTTGTGTCTAAATTCAAAGAGACCATCAGTGATCCTAGTTTTTCACCGATAGTGGAATGGAGATCTTATTTATTCACCAAATTACCATGGGAATGTTCAAACATGTCAATTGTTCACTTTCAAAATTTTACTCTCTTTCAAAGTTCATTTTAGATGAACCACTCAACATCCATATTGGCGATTTTTCAAGCATATATTCATTGAAACTTATTTTAGAAGTTTCATATTGAAGATTGAATATGATACTAGTTTACACACTAGTTCATGTTGCCTTACTAGTAAAATGATTTAGTCTTGTGATTGAGGAGGGGGGGGGGAGATGTTACACTATGAGTTGCTAGATAATCACAAAGTATGGGACCACCCTCTTATGGGTTGTCATCCTTATCTACAGATGAGGTGTTGTCATTATCCACATGACCTAATGGTGGATACAAGGGCAACAAAATATATGATTGATGATTCCTTTCTAGATTATGAGATGGAATTCATGAAGAAAAGTCTTGTTGAAAATGAGTCACAAGCAAAAGCATGAAGTGATAGTAGTAGAAACAAATGTGAATTTGAATATGCAAAATAAGTACATCCATAATTACATAATGATATTTTCGAGATGATTTCCAGACCTTGGGAATAATTGCTATTAAAAAAAATCAACATGGTTTAGGATATGACAAAAGCAACAACTTTCATATCCCAAATTACTCCAAACCGGTTCGGTTTGTGAGTGCATAATTTCTTGATAAATAGAATCCAAAAGTTAATGAAGAAGTTAAGAATCTTGATAATAAGTACCAGTATTTTCATAGAGTTGGTCACATGGAGAATTGATTTTTTTCTCCCTCCTTGTCTTCATCATGGGAAGACAAATAATCTCTTAGAAAAATGTTGAAAGAAGAAGAAGGTTAAGAAAACAATTCATTATGGTTGGATAAGATCTTAGCAACGGAATCAACAAGTCAATAATATGCACAAGTCTTACCATCTAGTTCAGACATAAGTAAAGACATATTTGTATGGAGAAATAATAAAATAAAAACGATTTAAACAATTATTCTAGATGAATATTTTGGGCATGATCGGGGCCCAATTGTACATATCTTTTGAAATCAACCACAAGTTAAAGATGGTACTCTCTACACCTTAAGGGGGAGAGCATATGTATTAAAAAACATGATACTCTCCAACACCTTCAGGGGGGGAGTGTATTCTAAAAATGGTTAGTGGTCAACCAAAACCACCACATACATTAGTGAAAATGGTTAGTGGTCAACCCAAAACCACTAAATACAACTTAAGAACATTAGAATAAAAAATATCAAGCTTGGATCACTTCACTTGTCACCTTGCACCTAACAGGGGAGATTATCAAATATTAATGATGATAGGTAGGGTTCAAGTTTTGAAGTCATCACAATCAAAATTTATGAATTTTAACATAACAATTGGTCTCCTCAACATACTATCTACAATCAAATCAACTATTCATTGGGATGTTGTTTGACACCTAATTGTGTCTAAATTCAAAGAGAACTTCATTAATCCTATTTATTCATTGATAGCAGAATGATTTTCCTATTTGTTCACCAAATTACCAAGGGAATGTTCAAACATGGTAGTTGTTCACTTCCAAAATTTTTACTCTCTTTCAAAGTTCATTTCAGATGAACAATTCAAAATCCATATTGGTGGTTTTTAGGGATAGGATTCATTGAAGATCAGTTCAAAATTTTCATATTGAATATTAAAGATGATACGGATTTACACACTAGTTCATGTTTTAGGGGGGGAATGTTAGACTGTGAGTCCCTAGCCAATCACAATGTATGAGACCACCCTCTTATGAGTTGTTATCCTTATCTATAGATGAGGTGTTGTCATTATTAAATAATGAGTTGTTAGTGAGATCTATATCTAGAAGTGGTCAAATATATGTACTATAAATTGACATCATAAGATGAATACAAGTGTTGAAGATGTCTTAAAGCCTTTTCTGCCAAATTTGTATGTATTATCTTAGGTTATATTTCTTAACATCTTGTTCATTCTTGTGTAGAGATGTGATAAGAGGATCACACCACTCCTTTCTGTCTTGGATATTATTTTGTACTTGATATCTCTCTCTCTTGGAGTAGCTAGGGTTTCTTGAGATTCTTGAAGCATCTTGAAAACTAGGGTTAGTGTTTCATACTTGGGAGACTTGGAAGTTTGGGTTTTGAGGTTAAACCCTAGGTTTTAATTTTCGAGTGAAGAAGAAAACAAGACGTCTTGCCTTGGAGAACATGCTTGTGTGATGCATGCTTGTTGGATCTCCTGGTTGATCTAGGATTTTCATTGTTTTCCAAGATAGGTTTTTGGAGAGATAAAGGATTGTACTAAACTTGTGATAAAACTATGGTATGTACATGAAATTCATATTTATGCATATTAGTGAAGTTTGAATAATAAGATATATTATATGCATGATAATATTTCCCTAGAGGGATGAAACTTATTGGCACACTTTTTATCTTATCTCTTGAATTTCCATGTGGATTGGTGTTAGGAGTTAAAATATTATTTGTTTTTGCTAAAAATTTTTTCGTATTTCACAAAAACCACAAGCATGGAAATTCACAAGGTCAAGATATATGAAACCTCTAGTTAAGAGGAAAAAATTATATTTTACCTTGATTTCCTCTTGTCTATAAATTTATACAAAAATAACATAATTGTTTAATATATATGTTGCCTCTGCTACATTGAATGCAATTACCCCCTACTACTTTCAAAACCAAGATATCATATTTGAACCAAAGTTGAAAAAAACCCTAAAGTGATATTCCTATCACTCACATCTCATACCCAGTCAAAACAAACAAATCCATGTAGTGCCAACTTATCATCTCCCACATACATCAAGACATAATTAACTATGCCTTTTAGGAATCAAAGAACATTCTTCGCAAAAATACGACAAATCTCACTAGGCTTAACTCTGCATTGACTCAATGTATTTACTACAAAATATATATTAGGCCACCTAGTATTCACTAGATACAAAAGGGAACCAATCAACTCCCTATAAACATACCAATATACGAAATATGAATCTAGATAAATCTATAACTTCAGTTGGAACCATAGGAGTGGCCTAGGGTTCATAATAAAACATCTAAAATCTCTTCAAAATCTCCATTGTGTACTTCCCCTACCCAAGGAATTCCTCACATGTACCCTGTGAAACCTCTACGCCTACAGAATAATGCATAATTCCAATGTCATCCATGTCAAACTTGTGGTCCAACTCTATATCACACCATGTAATGAAATTCTCAAAACTACTTGTAAGTATCGATTCATCTACGTATTGGACCAAGATAAGAAAACCAACTTTATCAAATAAGTCATGAAGAATAGGATTTGCAACAGTCTTAGTGAAACCAAAATTAAGTAGATACTCATAAATCCTAGAGTACCATGCACATGGTGTATGTTTCAACCCATAAAGAGCATTCTTCAACTTGCACACAGGGGTATCTCACTCGTACACCTCAAAACCCCTCGACTAATTAAGTTAAAATTCCTCCTCAATCAGAGCATTAAGAAAATAATGTTTTAAATAAATATGGTATAAAATTAATTCCAAAGACATATATGGGGACTAGATAAAAGGTATCGTCATAATAAACTCCCTCTTTATGGGAGAATCCCCTTGCTATGAACCTAACATTTCACTTCTCTACAATACCATACACTGCATGCTTTACCACACACAATCACCTAGAATTGATCATTGATTTCCCCACTAGTATTGACATAATATCCCATGCATCATTTTTCATGATGAATTTATACTCCACCATGGAATTTAACCACACTTGATTTGGATTTTCCTCCTCAAAACTAGAAGGTTATACACCAATGATGGAAGACATTGGTGCAACATAATTAGGAAATTTCTTAGGGGGGTGTCTCATTTGAAAATAATCCTTGGGTGCCCTACTTGTTCATGTGACCCCTAAAATATCCGAGTAAGCCACCTATGCTTTCTCACTATATAGGGTGGTGTTATCACACAATCTTGCACTCTAGTGAAAATCCTTCATAATGTACAAAATTAGTGGAACATTAGAAGTGTTTCCACTGTCACTTAGACAAGAAATTACTTTGTTTTAGTGAATGATGGATCCAACACAAGGGAGGCTTCCTTATTAGCCTCCAAGGTTCCTAATGAAAGACACAATCAATTCTAAGGTATCCTATGTAGCTATCTAAATTACCGCTAGTTTATTATGATACACAAGTCAAAGAATAAGTTCAAGGTAAATTTTAAGATTTAGATGTTCAATTCTAGGGTTGTTTTAGAGGGTTTATTATGTGATTACTAAGTAAAAAATGTCTCCAAAATAGTACATATTTGAAAATTACCTTAGGATTTCATAAAACTTGCAATAAATATAAGTAACTTGCAACACACAAGAAGTTATAAAAAAAATATAATTCATCCCCTTAAACAAATTATAATCAAGTGAAATTTAGGGCTAAAACAAGGAGTAAGACTAGGGTTTCAAGTAGCTTGTTAATTTTGAAAATTTAAGATCTTGTAACAGCCCAAAAAGTCAAAGACACCCAACCCTAAAATGACTGCAATAAAAACCAACTAGTGCAAGGTTCCACGAAAATGTTTTTTAGGTAAAAAAATGTGTGATTAAACCATAGATGTCTAGGGTTTTGATGGCTTAAAATTAACTATAAGTTGTTAGAACCCTAGAATTACCCTAAAAAAGAAATAAATTTAAATTTTAGAATTTATAATTGACCAGATGGGAGAAGATTAGTGCCTATTATTTTTTTGGGCATATAGGGTCAACTAAGGAGTCCCTTGAGAGGATGTAAGTATATCTAGGGTGGTGTCTAGGGTTGTCCACTACAAACCCTAGAAAATTCACCTAGTGCATTACAATATTAAAGATATTTCAAGGGAAGATACTCCACTAGTAATCTTCCAAGGGTTATGAAGAAGGGATTTTTTTGAGAAAAACCCAAAGGGAGTGCACCACCATCACTAAAGAAGTAAAAATACACTTTAAATAATTCATAAAAAACATCTGATATATCAAGTGAGACCACTTACTCAAGAAATTGCTTCATCTTCAAAACCATAACCAAGAGCATCCATGAAATTTGAAAGACAATACACAAGACACCATCCTCGATAAGGCACTCTATTTATCCATCCATAGCAAATATAGAAGATAATAAGTATACAAGTAATTTTCTCCACAATTTATAGCAATGATTCACAAATGATAAGTTCTTCTCTATTTATATGATAGATCTAACACCCTTCTGAATAAAATAACAATATTTTCCTAGCATAAGCCCTAAGAAAATATAAAAATGTTTTATCTCTTTATAATCCCTAGAGATAAGGTCACAATACATAAAATATCCATGATACAAGAGTGGATGAATCAAAATACCCCCAATGATGCTCCCATGATGAAGTAAAATGCTCAAAATGTAACTGTAAGATGTCCTCTATAAATGCATGCTCAAAGTCACATGTGTGGCATGTGTGGTCTCCCAAGATTGGAAAACTCACTCAAATGATGTCAAAATTCATTTGTAGGGGCTCCTAAGTGAAACATTCCCTCCAAAGGGTTCAAAGTTTCATCCTCCAATTTCCAAATCATCTCCAAAAGGTGCAATGTTCCATGAAAAAGGTGTCACATCCTCTCCAATAGGTACTAGACCATCTCTACAAGGTGTGACGTCCTCAAAGAAGCCCAATGACTTCCATAATAGGGGGAACGACCTCCATCAGGTGTGAAAGAGGATTCCTCAATGTCCTCCAAAGGACCAAGACTCAATTTAAGTCATATCCATGCAAAGTACATCATCCAAAGAGGGTCTCAAGTGACCCAATGCAGTCATCAATCCGAAGGCATGTACACAAGTCCAATGCAACATAAAAAGTGATTCATGTCAAATGTAAATGCCATTAGTTATATCACATTAATAATTATCTTCAAACTTCACAATAACTCATAGAATTCATACACTTTGCCACGTTTAGGAATGGGAGGGTCATCATTAGCCCCTATTACATGTGTCAATACCCAAGATGAGAAGTTTTTACCAAGAAAAATATGAAGGAGAATGAGTAATGATAGATGGTATGGTTTGGGGTTTAACTTCATGAGTGGTATTTCATAGTCATGTGGTTTATGTAAGATATCCATCCACATGATAACCTTTGTAATGAGGGTGTTCTTTTGCATTGAGTTTCCTTTTCCTTGACATTGTGTCTTTACAAATCCCTTTATTCCTTTTTCTTTATGCATTTAATCTTTTCTGGATTTTGACTTTTGTTTTACTTCATGTATTCCTTTTTAGATATGCATTCATTGCACAAGACTTGGGGTGATGGCCTCATAGAAAGGGGGCATTGTTCATGATTTATTTCTTTTCATTTTGTTTTCATTTTGATTTTGTCATCTTTTTGTTTTATTTTCTTATTAAGCTGCATCAACCTCGAGCATTCAAGATCCCTCTTTTCATGGGATTATGAAGCATGAACCTATATGTGTGACATATGACGACCAACTCAAAAGCGAGGACAACATAAATCATGAAATATGGAGAATTTTATGTATGGATTGTGATGTGGACATTCTAACCATGTCAAATCTCCTAAATAGTACAACTCTACCCAAGAGTGAAAACAGTTATCTAGGATATGATGATGACCACCAAGATGAAATAAGGAAAAATTCACAAATTTAGAGCATCATGATCCATTATTCGACTCAAACCATAGTCACTAATTTCATGTCAAATATATAAGACATTAATACTTAATATGAAGAAATGAAACAAGGTACCTCATGTATGCCAAGCAACGTAGTCATCAAATGAGAGTGAGATGAGAAAATGTGGAAAACATCATTGGTCAATTGTCCACCATGGATCATCTGCAAGACTTCTCTATGATATGGATCATAGGAGAAAAATATCCTCTATTTACCCCTATACGTGAGGGGTTAACATGTGGTAATGAGGTATCTACGCCTGCATTGGAACTTGAGTGAACTATGTTTGTTTTTTCTATACTTTTTGAATCAACACATGTGACAATACCCTATTCACCTAATAGGATATTCTACTCATAATTGATGATATGAATACAAATATGCCATTAACATACAATATCAAGAAATAGAATTTTTTTTGTACTACCAAGGAACTACAACTAATGATGTAAAAGAAGAAGATGCTATATTATGTTAAGAACCAAATATCAAAATAGCATAAAAAAGCCTCAGAATAAGTACTCAACACCTTGACAAAGAGAGAATTTTAGATAATAATCCTCTTTGAGGGGGATACCTCTTTATACACCCCATAAATTTACAAATACAAGATGTTCCAAATGAAAAGGTCTACTTAGTATATATAGGAGGCTAGGAGGTACAATTACAACTAATGGACCCAAGCCGACATAAATAAAATAAAAATACTAATGTAATATGCCCCAATTAAGGGGTAATGTGCCACTATTTAGGGTTTAACATGCCCCTCTCCTTTAGACAAGTGTTGTCCACAACGTTTGAATAATTTTGGATGCTTCTATATAAAAGACTCATCTTCCCAAGTGGAATCTTCAACATGTAGTTTTCTCCACTTAATGAGATACTCTGAAATGGATCTATTCCTCAGCTGGAAAATTCTTGTGTCAGTGATAGATTTAGGCTCACATATGATTTTTCCTTCCTCTTCAAGTTCTGGCAATATACTTTGAACTGGGATCTTGTCACCTATAACCTTCATTAATCACGAAACATGAAAAACTGGGTGTACTCGCAAAGATTCAAGAAACTCCAATTTGAATTCCATAGTACCAATATTTTGTAACACCTTATAAGGGCCATATTACTTTGGTGATAATTTATTATCCTTCTTAGATTGCTTGAGGGACATCTATTTGTATGGTTGTAGTCTTTAAAATACCCAATCCCCTATTTCAAAACTTCTTTCGTTATGATGCTGATCTGCTTGTTATTTCATGCGATTCTGTGCCATGGTCAGGTTGTCCTTTAAGAGTTGGAGAACTTGTTGTTGATGCTCGATATGATCTTCCACTGCTTGAACATTAGATTTTTCTTTTAAAGAAGAAGTGATGGAAGGTGGGTGATATCCATAGAGTGCCATAAATGGTGTTACTTTTGTTGCAGTATGAAAGGAAGTGTTATACCACCATTCTACCAAGGGTAACCACTTGAACCATTGTGTTTGTTTATTAGAGACAAAGAAACGAAGGTACCCTTCCAGACATTTGTTCACTATCTTGGGTTTTCCATGAGATTGAGAATGACAAGATGAGATATGAGCCAATTGAGTACCCAAACAAGAAAATAATTATGTCCAAAAATGTCCAGTGAAGATGGGATCTTTGTCACTTACAATAATCTTTAGGCTTCCATGTAGATTTTGAATTGTCTCCATGAATGCAGTGGAAACTGTGCTGGCTTTGAAAGGATGAGAGAGTTCACAAAAGTGTACATACTTGGTCAATATATCAACAATCACCATGATGACACTCTTTCCTTCAGAGTTCGGTAACCCTGTGATGAAATCCATGGAAAACTTATCCTAGTGTTGACTTGGGATGACTAATGGTTGTAAAATACCTGGGGTCTTAATTGTTTCCATTTTTTTTTGTTGGAAAACCAAACATTCTGCCACAAACCTTTGAACATCAGTTTTAAGGCCATCCCCAAAAAATTCCTTCTTGACCCTATGGTAGGTTTTCAAAAATCCCGAGTGCCCTCCTATGGGAGAGGTGTGCAATTCCAAGAGTACCTTTTGTTTGAGTTGGTAGTTCTTACATAAATATAAGCGATCTTTGTACCATAGTAATCATTTTTCCATGTAAATGTATCTAATGCAATGGAATCCTGTTGCAACCTTTGAATGAGAGTCCACATGTTTTTGTCATTCTTCCATTCATCCCTCGCTTCTATTATCCAATCGGGTTGGATGATATAGATAACATAGAGAAAGGCCTCAATATCTTCATCCTTTATTTAGAGTGCATTTTCCACAACATTTTTCTTCCCCTTTTGTATATTATTTCAAAATAATATCCCAACATCTTCATCACCCATTTTTGTTATTCTTTTGAATATAGTATTTGTTCCAAGAACTATTTAAGACTATTATGATATGTTTTGACCTTGAAGTGCCTATTGATTAGGTAAGTTATAAATTGCTTCAATGCATGTAGTATTTCCATCATTTCCTTCTCATAAATGGGTTTGTGTAAGTCATTTCCCTTGAGTGGACGAATTTAAAAATCAAGGGGCCTTCCTTCTTAAATTAGAACAACACCAATGCCATTTATCGAGGCATCACATACCACAATAAAGGTTTTTGTGAATTTTGGTGTGGTCAAGATATGATCTTTGCACATCGCCTCTTTAAGTTTTTCAAAAGCTTGAGTTTCCTCTGGAGTCCATAAAAATGCATCCTTCTTAGTTAATGTCGTTAAAGGTGTTTCTATTCTTCCATAGTTTCGAACAAACTTGCAGTAGTAACCCGTCAAACCCAAAAATCCTCTAAGATTCTTCAATGTTTTGGGAATCGGCCAGTCCATCCTTTCCTTAATCTTGTTAGGGTCTACCTTGACACCTTCATGAGATACAATATGACCCAAATACTCTACCTCCTTCACCACAAAGAAACATTTGGATGGTTTTGCATATAATTGTTGCTCCTTTAGTAGTTGTAGCACCTTGTCAACATGTCAAACATGATCCTCCCAATACTTGCTATAGATTAGTATATCATCAAAAAATACTAACACAAATTTTCGAAGGAAGGGATTGAAAATTGAATTCATC
>SNQJ01S0044738.1:142968-171236 GCA_010110895.2 Picea sitchensis | reverse complement strand
TCTCTTCTTTGACATTGATGTCAAAGGGGGAGAAAGTGTGATGATTTCAAGATGTTACAGTGGTGTAGTTGCATCATGGGGTTTCCATCAATGCCAAAGGGGGAGATTGTTGGCATGTTTTCAGACAGAAGGCAGAGTATGATCGTTGGCATGTTTAACAGGTAGAGTATTCTTGTCATTGATGGCAAGATCAAATTATTCCTATGGCAAGATCAGATTATTCCTATCATTGATGGCATCGATGGAAAAATAGGAACATAACTGATTTCAGGAAGACCAACAGCACAACTCACACAGAGTCGATAAGTTCAGGAAGACCAGCAGCGCAACAATGATCGAATGACAAGATCGAAGTATTAGTCAAACTCCATTTCGGAGTTTTGGCTATCAGGATTTCGGATATCGGGAGATGGAAATGTCAAGGTTCTTTACAACAGGAGTCCCGAAATCGCGAAATGCGAAACGCCGATATGATTGGTCAAACTCCATTTCGGAGTTTTGGCTATCGGGATTTAGATATTGGGAGATGGAAATGTCAAGGCTCTTTACAACAGGAGTCCCAAAATCATGAAATGCAAAACGCTGATATGATTGGTCAAACTCTATTTCAGAGTTTTGGCTATCAGGATTTCAGATATCGGGAGATGAAAATGTCAAGGTTCTTTACAACAGGAGTCCTGAAATCGCGAAATGTGAAACACCGAAATCTCGTCAACCATCCATCTCAGGGGGTTATGTGAGCTGTCTGATCACTTCGGAGTTTCAGAAATCGGGAGATGGAGATGTCAAGAACTCCTACTATAGGAGTCCCGAAGTCGCGAACCCCGAAATCACGATGTGAAAAATCGCGAAGAGATCTGGACCGTCGAATCATCTAGAGTGTGGACTGTTGATCCGACTCCCTTTCAGATTTTCGAAAATCGAGAGATGGAGATGTCAAGAACTCCTACCATAGGAGTCCCAAAGTCGCGAACCCCGAAATCGCAAAGAGATCTGGATCGTCGAATCATCTAGAGTATGGGCCGTTGATCCGACTCCATTTCGGAGCTTCGGATATCGAGACATGGAGTGTCAAGAAACTCTACCATAGGAATGTCGCAATCCTGAAATGCTGAAATACGAAACATGTTTTGGCTCAACCTGTGGTCGCAGCCATTGGTCACATCGGTGGAAGATGAAGCAAGGAGCTAGTTCAGACAAGCTCCATTTCGGAGTTTCGGGGATCGGGACATGGAGAGTAACGAAATCTTTACCACGGGGATCCCGAAATGTCGAAGTGCGAAATGGAAAAATAAATGCAAGATTCTATGAATTCAATCCAACGGTGCAGGTGAAGTTGAATAAGATCGCAGGGCTACTGTTGTGCTTCTCAGTGTAATAGCTAGAGACAAATGATGGTCTCTGCTAGAGGACTCAAAGAGGACTCAGTGTGATCACCAGAGGAGATGAAGAGTCTCAAGGCATCTTCTAGTGGAATGAGGACTATTGATACAGGCGATTGACAGATGGAAGAGGATTGAAGTCTGTAGCCGAAAACAGAAAGGATAAGCTCATCTAAGACAGAGAAGACGAAGAGTCTTAACTGCCAGAGAAGATGAGAAGTCGTAATGATGATCAGACAGAGAACTCACTATGAAGAGATGTAGAAGCATTGTGCATAGTGCATGCAAAAGGGGCACAAAGACTATAAGTATGCAGGATAAAAGAAGAGATGGAGTTGTTGTTGTCAAGCACAATTCAGGTGTGAGCAAGGAGTCAGAACGCAACAACAGAAATGCACAGAAGAGGAATGGTGCATTGAAGGGACATGGCACAGAGAGCATAAAATGCAGAAGAACAGAAAGTGCAAGGGGTGTGCAGAAGACACTGATGCAGACAGAGCAGAGCAGTGTAACAAAACAACGACAAGGACGGTAAGCTATTGAAGAACTTTATATCGATGTAATAAGTTTTAGTAACAAAGAATTTAGATTTCAGGGTGGTTGGGAGGTGCTAGGGAGGACTGGTGTCCTCAGCGGTTCAAGTGGGTGCTTGAACATAGGGAGTTGGTGCTTCCTTCTAGTCGGTGCTAGAGAAACCAAGGAGTTTGTGCTTCCTTCTAGTTGGTGCTAAAGAAACTAGGGAGTTGGTGCTTCCTTCTAGTTGGTGCTAGAGAAAACAGAGAGTTTGTGCTCTCAGCAAGTTGTAGCTTGCAAAAACAGAGGTTGTAGCCTCACGATGAGTAGGTGCTCATATGTATGATAATGTAAAGAATGTAAAAATTACTTATCATATAAAGAAGAAGAGGTTTTTTCCCTTTATGGGTTTCCTCAAGAAAATTTGTCTCTGTGTATCTCATATGTGTGATTGACGTTGAATATGCTATTTCTTATTGCCCTGCATTATTGTGATTGTCATTGAGTGCTTTATAAAGAATTAAAAATAAGTATAATTGTTCAAGCTCGGTAAACAACTGATTCACCCCCCTTCTCAGTTGTCCAACATGTATTAATCTGTAAATAAATGTAATGTTTAGACCTGCACACATTCATGATAATATTCATCCATTTGTGTAATATTTTTGAATAATTCAGTAGCGAGGGGAAGCTCTGTAGTAGCAAGGTTCTTCTGCTTAATTTATAGTTCTCCATCTCATATGGCTATTAAAATTTTTAAATTATTTTCGAAATTCTTAACGGACTAATGGACCTGTCATATTGATTTAAATATATATATTTACAAATATAATTATATTATGTAACTGTGTGAGATCATGTCAATGTTAAATTCTAAAATAAAATAAAGTTTATTGGATCTTTTCTTGTTATCGGGTGACTAATAAGAAGACAAATTTTTGTTTACACTCTGGTTATTTATCAGAGCCAATTTGGTATCAATATTCTAAAATAAAATAAAGTTTATTGGATCTTTTCTTGTTATCGGGTGACTAATAAGAAGACAAATTTTTGTTTACACTCTGGTTATTTATCAGAGCCAATTTGGTATCAATGATCTATTTATCTAGTATGATCTACTTCTTTCTTGGTGGAGAGTATAATTTATGTAAGAGAAAGTGATTGTTCTTACCCGAAAGGTATCCTTAATCTCTATTCGACACTCTTCTAATTATGAACTTACCCAATTACTGTTGTGAAATAATCAACCAGCCAACGTATGGATAGAACTTCTAGTAGACCCATAAATTTTTAAATATTACAGTTCATGAAAGTAAATTCCCCATCCAAGAGTTTTTGTGAACTTTAAGAAAGGAATCAAATAAATCCATAACATCACTTACACGGAATGATGTAATCATTGAGTTCAAGACAAGTGGAACCTAGTGAAGGATTGTATTTTATGAGTCTCATCCATGCCTTCGTATAAGAAAGTTTCATGGTCTATCACTTCCATTAATTAGAAACCATGGGTATTGACATAGCATGGATTAGTAGTGAATGGAGCTTTTAGTACTTTCTCTTGTAGTAATATCTAAAAAATTGCGTTGTACAGGATTGGGTGTTATCCATTTAGTTACGACCACTAACTATTATTTAAATGTAGAAATAATGAGTATTGTTAATTAAATGCTTTGCACTAAAAATTGTATAGTGATTTAATTGTTGGATTCTAAATTCTCCCTTTGCAATGAAGAAGTTATTATAAAATTTATTTTCTTTAAAGAATAAATCAAGAATGAACTAGCATGACCCAATCTTAATAGCAATGTATATTGATTGAAGTTTGATTGAAGAATGCAAGTATAAGTTCATGTTTAAATATACCCATCTTCTTGATTGATGTGCATAATGACCCTTTTGCTACCATTATTAACTAACGTCCAAAATTGAAAATTCTTAATAAATCAAGAAAGGAAATTATAAAATGTTTATAGGAACTGCTCATAAACGCTTAAAGATAAAACTTACTTCCGGTAAAGGGGTTCTTCTTAAAACAAGAAAGGACTTAGTTATGGATAATTTAATCTCTACCTTATTGAAGTTGACATTGTGTAAATTGAATTATTGATTAAACTTTGCTTAATTGCTTGTTGCCCTTATTATCAAGATTACAAGTTTATGTAATGGCCATGATGATTGAAATTATATATATATATATATATATATATATATATATATATATATATAATATTTCATTATAATTTCGTATATATGAATCTAATGTTTGAAAGAAAAAAAAAGTGTTACAATATGTTTACTTGTATATATAATTCATTAATATTGATGAATAATTTTAAGAATAATGAGATGATATGGTAGAAAATAAAATAACTCAAATTACATATAGATATGACATATATCACTTCATCTTCAAAGTCCTTTTAGATAATATAATTGTTCTTCATCATCTCAAAAGACCAAGTTACATTACAATATGGGCTCACAAAAACCAATTTAATGTACTCTCTTTAAGTTCGTTATTCAAAAAAATAAAATAAGTTCACCATTGAAATCCTTGCAAGACGCTAAGAAGTTTGACTATAAAGTCGACCAATTTCCAAATTGGCTCAATTACACCCTCTTTGGCATGCAAAACAATGCACTAAATGTTCATTAATGAAAATTTTGGATAATACTTTTACAAAAGAACTCAAATCACAAAATAGACCTCAAATTCATGATTCTTGTGAAAAATCATGAAAATTGAGTAAGTTGCCTATGTTTGAACAATATACCCCATGGCATGCTTTATGAGACAACCATACTTGTCCTCTTCATTTGCATGCAAATCAATACATTTGCACGACCTTGAAATTTGTGTCCTAAACTGAAAATTGTGCCACCTTGAGATCCATACAGACCTATTAATGCGTGAAGTTTTCGGATCCACACCCATATATAGGTTGCGGGCCTCCAAACTCCATCTGCATGTTTTGGCAGCTTAAAACTAAATTTAGTGATTGTTGGCCTAGTGGTTAAGGCGTGGAGTTTATATATGGTATGTCATAGTTTGAGCCCCACTGATTACCATATATTTGTGCATTTTGTTTGTTTGTGTGTGTGTGTGTGTGTATATATATATATATATATAGAGAGAGAGAGAGAGAGAGAGAGAGAGAGAGAGAGAGAGAGAGAGAGTTTTAAACCACATGTGATGGCATATTTTCTTTAGCACTTAGTGAAATGTGGTGTTGGTTACATAGTACAATATACAAACCAAGGGCCAAGGTTCGAGGTATTAGGCACTTAGCCCTTTTTCCACCCATTGAAATTCTATCACAAATTTAAATATAATTTGCACCATTCAATGTTAACTCAAATGGTATGGTGTGTTGGTAGTGGGGGCTATGTTAAATCTTTGGGAGGTTATGGAGGTCGCGGGTTCAACCCCTTTCGACTCCATAATTTTAGATAACCATACCAATATAGACCAATGGCGAGATGGCATGTGGTAGCATCTTATTGGTTGAACCTTGCCATGTATCAACATATGACTTGTCCACTTGGACTGTACCTTGCTCAGTCAATTGCCAACTTATCTTCCCATTCAACATATAGTCAGTCCACATGGCACCATGGGTGTGGCCACGTCATCAGGATGGTCATGCCATGTATCACCCTTGAAGTGGTGACACATGTCACCCTTTTAACTTTGACTTTTGACAACTCATAACTTTTTCATATGATCTCTGTTTGACTTTTCGTTGAAAATATAACGACGAGATTTAAGCATTGATGTCATTTTCTTGATCATTTGATATGGTAACACTTTTTATCTTTTATGGACCCCCTGGGATCTCTATGAGAGTTTTGAATCCTCATGGATCTCTGTGATCATTCATTACATCCTCCTAGATCAAACCTCCCAACTAAAGATCTTTTGGACCTCCAAAAGTATGTATTATTCAAAATTGAAGTGAGAATTATTTCTCCTCACTTGTCCAGTATCATCCATCCATCCTATGGGGATAACGAGTGTTTGAATCATCACAATAATAACGAAGACTGAAACAACATTGTTGAACAAGTTAACCATTACCTTAAATTCACAAACTACACCATCGATTGTTGTAGTAGCCAAACATACTCTATTGATTAGTAATAAACTAAAGAACAAAATTGAATATACACATGCAAAAGAGAATGAACCATCAATATATCTTCTCTTCTTAACAGGAACAACTTCAATGAAAGGACGTGTTCTTCTTTCAACCGTAGACTGTAAATATGGATACTGTATACTAGCATTATCTAGCATGTGTCTTGTAGTGACAAAAGTTAAATTTGTCTCCATATGATGATCTCTCACAATGAAATCAAACCCATCCTTGAAAATATGCTACTTGTGATGTTCCCTATAAAAAATCACCTTCCTGTCATGTACAAGTATGGACTTCCCAAAACCATCCCGCAAATTTTGAGTGGAACCACGTCTTACTCTACCTCATCAAGGAAACTAGATGTGATCACAAGTCGTAAATTGAATTGCTTAGTTACCTGTACCTGAGCATTATCACAAATCCAACCCAAAGGATACAATCTCAGATGAGTCTTAGTTTCTAATCTAAAATTATGAACAACTTGTTCTGAAATAGGATTCATGTGTGATCCACTATCAACAAGTATATCAATCTTAGTGTGCTTTGACATAACTCGTAAATGAAACAGGTATTTTATTGTCCTTCCATCATGGATTGCATTATATTTTGTAGAATAAATGCACAAACTAAAACTTGCAACATAAGATTTACCTTTGATGCTCATAATTGTAACCTGGGTTTCATCGTCAGAATCTGATTCAAGATCCTGAACTATGGTCGTGGCCTTTTCTTTACCCTTTCTAGGTTGAGACCATTTTGGTTTAAATTCTAGATGCAACTTCCAACAATGCCTCTCATCATGTCCTTTCTTACCATGGTGAGAACATGTAGGCTTTCTCTTTTCATCCTTCTTCATTGTTGTTGTCTTCTTACTCTTCCCTTTTCCCTTTGACTACTCCTCAAATTCATGTGGCTCCTCTAACACATCCTCAACAACATGTTTTCCTTTGTTGGCTTCAATATGTGTAGCTTGTAATGATACTTTGTCAATGTCAGTAGGATTAAACATCAATATAAAATGGTGAATATATGAGTGCATACCACCAATACACTTTAGAAGAGTTTCAGGAGTATGTAATGGAATTCCTAAAAATAATTCCTTCCTTTTAAATTCTTTTGTATAAGCTTGAACATTTTTTCCTTTCCCTTGTTGTAAATGTTTTCAAGCAATCATTGATGTTTGGATATAAGATAATGGATAAAATTTCTTTATTAATGCAACAGTAAACTCAATCCATGAATAAATGATTTTACCATGTTGAATAAGATCGACATGTGTCTCACTCTCCCACCATATCAAAGTTGTGCCACTTAGGTGAAGAGTAGCCAATTGTATCCTTGAAGTGTCTTGTATGATTTTTTGTACCCTGAAATACACTTCAATATGTTTGACACATTTATCCAACTTCATTTCATTCAACTCTCCATCATAAGTAGGCAAATAAAATTTTACATCTAGCTTTAACAAAGGAAGATCATGAAAATGAGAATTATTCTTCCTCTTATGATTTTTTTTTTTACTTCCATCGGAAGAAGATGATGATTATGAAGATGATGATAGTGATTATGATGATGGGGATGGGGATGAAGGAGGCTCTAGAGGTTCTTCACCTTCTCCTTCTTCTTCATCTTTTACCATTGTTTCAATTGGAGCACCTTTATTTTGATGAGGACTTGCTCTTATTCTTTCTAAGTCTTTCCACAAATCCTTAACCATATTTTTCATCTCAAGGAACATTATTCAAAATTCCTTATCATCCTTAGAAAGAAATTACTCATGCTGCATTTCTTTCCTTTGAAATATTTTTCCAATTTTAGGATTAAAATATTCAAGTGTTCCTTCACCTTGCTTGAACTTGGACCTCATAAGAATTCACTTGCAAATAAACTTCAAAACTAGCTCTATTGATCCGAAAATAATTAGATGTAAAAATAACTTATAACTACACATCAAAATCCGACCAGATTGATAGTATAAATGATCACTTGACCATTTTCAAAAACACATGTGAATATTCTTACTTGTCCATAAACTTCATTAATATTCATGAATAATTTTAAGAATAATGAGATGATACATCAGAAAATAAAAGAACTGAAATTACATATAGATATGGCATACACCACTTCATATTCAAAGTCCCTTTAGATAGCATAAATGTTCTCCATCATCTCAAAATACCAAATTACATTGCAATTTGAGCTCACAAAATCCAATTTAATGGAATCTCTTTAATTTGGTTACTCAAAACAAGAAAATAAGTTCACCATTGAAATCCTTGTGAAATTATGAGAAATTTCACTTTAAAGTCGACCAATTTCCAATCTGGCTCAATTACACCCTCTTTGACATGCAAAACAATGTGCTAAATTCTCATCAATGGAAATTTCAGATAATATTTTTACAACTGACTTCAAATAACAAAATATACTTCAAATTCATGATCCTTGTAAAAATCATGAAAAAATAAGTATACAGTTGCCTATGTTTGGACAGGATACCTAATGGAATGCTTTACGAGACAACCATACTTGGCCTCTTTATTTGCATGCAAATTGAGACATTTGTACAACCTAAAAGTTAGTTTCCTACATTGAATATTGTGCCACCTCGAGATCCATGTAGACCTTGAAATTCATGAAGTGTTGGGATATGCACCCATATATAGGTGGAGGGTCTCCAACCTCCATCCACACATCTTGTCAAGTCAAAAACAAATATAGTGGTTGATTCCCTTAGCATAAGTATAAAAACAATTCATCTAGCAGTGATAAGCACCTGTGAAACGAATGCCAGGGAAAGATTCAAGAATTCACAAGAAACAAACGCATTCTTCAAGACTGTGACCTCATACCTAAGGAAAGAGCCTATAGGGATAAAGTATGAAGGCCACCAGATGCTCGAGGAAGGCCTGCTGACTTACAAAAATATATTGTATATTCTAAACTGTGACGACTTGAAGAGGTTCATAATGGATGAACTACACAAGAGACCATATATTGGTCACCTAGGATATCAAAAAATAATAACGGCCACTAGGAAATAGTTATATTGGCTTGGATTGAAGAAATACATAGCCGACTATCTAGATAAGTGCCTAGAATGCCAACAAGTTAAGGCAGAACACCTGCATCTAGTAGGGTTGTTACAACCCCTACCAATCCCATAATGGAAATGGGAAACCATCTCCATGGATTTCATCACCGAATTACCAAAGTTGACCAAGGAAAATGATGCCATCATGGTCATGGTGGAAAAACTGAGTAAGTCTTCTCATTTCATTCCTGTCAAGTCAACTTGCAAGGCAATATATATTGCCAACATCTTCATGAAGGAGATATTCAGACTGGATGGCATGCCCAAGGAGATTGTATCTGACAGCGACACCAAATTGTCTTCAATATTTTGGAAATCCCTAATGGCCGGTTTTGAGACTAAATTGTTGTTTAGCACAACTTATCACCCTCAAACTGATGGACATACAAAAAGAGTGAAAAAAATAGTAGAATAAATGCTAAGGATGCATGTAATGCATCAACCTAAGAAGTGGGAAGACTACCTACCATTGGTAGAGTTTTCCTACAAAAATGGTTATCAAGAATCCTTGAAGATGAGCCCTTTTGAAGACCTCTATGGTAGACAGTGCAAGATTCCAATCAACTGGAGTAATCCAATGGACAGAATTATATTCGGACCCGACATGCTGAAAGAAATGGAACAACGAGTGATCCAGATAAGGAAAAATTTGAAGATCGCTCAAGATAGACATGAAATTTACGCTGATGGAAAGATAACTCCTAGAGAATTCAAGACAGGAGACCATGTCTATCTCACAGTTAGACCAAGGAAGAGTACCCTAAGAATGGGAGACGACGCCAAACTGACACCACGGTATTGTGGACCCTTTGAAGTCTTAGATAGAGTGGGACATGTAGCCTATAGGCTAGTGCTTCCTCCCATAGTAAAGGCACATAATGTTTTCCATGTTTCATTATTGAATAAATATGTACATGAGTCTAATCATATAATTGACTAGTCTTTGATCCAGGTGGAGCTAGAGGGAGAATTCCTGCTAGAACCTCAATTCATTAGAAAGGAAGGAAACCTCACTCAAGAAGTGAACCATTGCACATGTCAAGGTGCAGTGGAAACACTTTGGCGTAGATGAGGCTACGTGGGAAATGGAGGATGCCATGATACATGGATATCTGATTTTGTTTACTCTTATATATACATATCTGGTTGACAAATAGAACATCGAGGACGATGTTCCCTTAAGGGGGAGAGAATTGTAACACCATGTTTCCCCTAGTTTGTAATTATAACTATATTGTCCAGGGAACTATGGAAAACTCAAAGGTGTGAATGTTTGATTTGATGGAGCTTTGTATAAAAGGTCGATGAATGTAAATTCTATTTTTTTAATAGAAAATTGATACGTGTTGCATGACTGCTCGAAAAGGGAAATGCTAAGAAGATACCACGAATGCTATGAAACTCAATGCCAGGCAAGCTAGGTGGATGGATCTCCTATGAATGCTGGAAAGAGGACATGATAAGAAGAGACCACGAATCTTATGAAACTCAATGACATACCATTGTGGGTTGAGGCACCTGTTTGATCAACCAAAACTCAATGCCAGGAAAGCTAGGTGGATGGATCTCCTTAGTGAGTTTGATTTCGAAATCAAACACATCAAAGGAAAGGAAAATAGGGTGGTCGATGCCCTTAGAAGAAGTATAAAAATGATTCATCTGGCAACGGTAAGCACCTGTGAAACAAATGTCAGGGAAAGAGTCAAGAATCCACAAGAAACATATTCATTCTTCAAGACCGTGACCTCATACCTAAGGAAAGAGCCTACAGGGATAAAGTATGAAGGCTACCAGATGCTTGAGTAAGGTCTGCTGACTTACAGAAATAGATTATATATTCCAAACTGTGATGAATTGAAGAGGTTTATAATGGATGAACTACACAACATACCATATACTGGTCACCTAGGATATCAGAAAATGATCACGGCCACTAGGAAACAGTTATATTGGCCTAGATTGAATAAATACATAGCCGACTATATAGCTAAGTTCCTAGAATGCCAACAAGTTAAGGTAGAACACCTACATCCAGCAGGGTTGTTACAACCCCTACTAATCCCAGAATGGAATTAGGAAACCATCTCCATGGATTTCATCACCAGATTACCAAAGTCGACCAAGAAAAATGATGCCATCATGGTCGTGGTGGACAAACTGAGTAAGTCTTCTCATTTTGTTCTTGTCAAGTCAACTTGTAAGGCAATAGATATTGCCAACATCTTCATGAAGGAGATATTCAGACTACATGGCATGCCCAAGGAGATTGTATCTGACAGAGACACCAAATTGTCTTCAATATTTTGGAAATCCCTAATGGTTGGTTTTGAGACTAAATTGTTGTTCATCACAACCTATCACCCTCAACCTAATGGACATATAGAAAGAGTGAAACAAATAGTAGAAGACATGCTAAGGATGCATGTAATGCATCAGCCTAAGAAGTGGGAAGACTACCTACCATTGGCAGAGCTTGCCTACAACAACGATTATCAAGAATCCTTGAAGATGAGACCTTTTGAAGCCCTCTATGGTAGACAGTGCAATATTCCAATAAAATGGATTAATCCAGTGGAAAAAATTACAATCGAACCCAACATGCTGAAAGAAATGGAACAACAAGTGATCCGGATAAGAAAAAATTTGAAGATTGCTCAGGGTAGACAAACAATTTACGTCGATAGAAAGACAACTCCGAGAGAGTTCAAGACAGGAGACCATGTCTATCTTAGAGTTAGACCCAATAATATTACCCTAAGAATGGGAGTCTGTGCCAAACTGACACCATGGTATTATGGACCCTTTGAAGTCTTAGATAGAGTGGGACCTGTAGCCTATATGCTAGTACTTCCTCCCATAGTAAAGGCACATAACATTTTCCATGTTTCATTATTGAAGAAATATGTACATGATTCTAATCATATAATTGACTGGTCTGTGATCCGGGTGGAGTTGTAGGGAGAATTCCTGCCAGAACCTCAATGCATACTAAATAGGTAGGAAACCTCACTCAAGAACCGAACCGTTGCACAAGTAAAGGTGTAGTGGAAACACTTTGGCGTAGATGAGGCTATGTGGGAAATGGAGGATGCCATGAGACATGCATATCCGATTTTGTTTACTCCTATATATACATATTTGGTTGACAAATAGAACATCGAGGACAATGTTCCTTTAAGGGGGAGGGAATTGTAACACCCTATTTCCCCTAGTTTGTAATTATAACTATATTGTCGAGGGAACTATGGAGAACTCAAAGGCGTGAATGTATGATTTGATGGACCTTTGTATAAAAGTTCGATGAATGTAAATTATGTTATTTTAATAGAAAATGGATACATGTTGCATGACTACTGGAAAGGGGACATGCTAAGAAGAGACCACAAATGCTATGAAAAGGTTGTGCAAGGGACCCAGAATGGTTGCGTTAACCTCCACCAAACCAGTACTTTGCTGGATTGAATTGCTCAGGATCAAAACAACCCTTTGACCCAAGAATGAATTACAGTCAGGATGGTAGGTGGGAAGTCCTCCTCAATATTTAATGAGGGGATGGGGCAGACCACCCATCTGTAAGGCTTCCAGACCTGACTACAGATTGGGAATTTGAACCACACACAATCTTGTTGAGGAAGACAAGAAAGGAAGCATGGTGGGTGTAGAGGAAGACCTGTGAAAAGTGCATAGATAAGATATGAAGCTCTCGGGTCCAAGGAAGAATTGAGAACAAGGGAAGTGAGTTCTGATCCCATAAAAGAGAGACTGAGCTGAGAGAAGGAGAGTAACCTTTGTACCCATCTATTTATGTATTGGGAGAAGGAGAGTAACCTCTGTCCCTAACTTCCATTAAGATGGAAGAAAGAGATCGAATCTCAAATCATCATGGTCTAAGCTTGGGGGTGGCCAGTGATAAATCCATTGGGAGTGACTGAGCCTATGGTTTGGTGGAAATGAGCACCCCTTTCAACAATTGCATCATGGCTTATGGTTCTGATAAGTGTTTTCATGCCTTGTTCTTTGAATTGGAAATAATGGTTGCATGCATGTATTTATATGTCTATAAATGGTTTCTGCATTAAATTATTAAGTTATGAGTATACATTCGTTACATTGATAACATATACTTATGTTTGATTTTCCATATGCTCTCATTCAATCCTTGAAGGCACTTTCTCTAGGGAACCACATCACCATTCCAGAGTCGGAGCATGCCTCTTGGCATAGCTACTATTTGGTAACCTCACGAGTTGACCTTGCCCTAAATTAGAGCTTAAAGCTCCATGAGTTAGGAAGGATTTCCCTTCAGACCAGTAGTCTAGGAGACTTTGAACTCATGACTAAGTCCTTAACCAAAAACCCAACTAAGAACGGGGATTATAGCCCAAGAGTATTTGAAGATCCACGTGACCTAGGTCTAGGAACCATGTGCAAAAAGGAGTTATCTCATGAAGGTTTTGGAACCTCAGAGCTCGAAGCGCTGAGATGTAAAATTGTATGATAGTCAAGTTACCCGAACCACTGATGACTTAAGAATCTGAAAGAGGAGATGGAAGCGATCCATTTGACGGGAGGAGAGGCCATCTAGGTCATTAGATTGATTCAAACACTTACTAGGGTTAATGAATCAAACACCAGCCGCTCGATTAAATCGATGGTTGGGAATCATTGCGGAGTGCGAGGGTGAAATTAGCGAACATTCTAGTTCACGGACCACAATAAACCCACGTAGTCGATCTTGTAGGGAATGGGAGATCAACAAATAGGATTAGACTATAGTCGAGTTAGCACTTCCCATATTGCAGAGGTTGAACCCCACAATCACTGAGAACCATCGATCTATGAATAGAGATCGAGGGTGGGGAATCATTGTGGAGAACGAAGGTGAAAGTAGTGAACACACTAGTTCGCGGCCTGCAATTCACCAACGTCGTTGATCTAGTCGGGCTAGAATATCAATGACTCTGGTTCGACCAAATTGGGCGAGTACTTTCCAAATTGCGAAGGGTGAGATCTCTTATAAATAGCACGCACATTGGGGCCCCGCAATTACTGTGAACCATCGATTGGCATACATCTTGGTATTGGCCAGATCATAACTGCCAGGCCTTGAATAGTTGTGAGATGGTTGGTCGTGAACCCTTTAGGAAATCCATGGAGTAACGGATTCCTTCAGTGTCGTCGGTATGAGAGAATAGGAAATCTAAGAAGAGATAACATTTTCAAGAGAAAAAGGGAGACCCAAGATAGTCATGCTCACAGGAGGAATGAAGGCTGACGCCTTTGAACATCCACAAAACTCTTCTAAGTCAGAGGAAGTCGGAAGATCAAGAGGAGGAGTGACAATAACCATTGGATCATAATGCAGAGGATCAACAACTGTCTTATCAAAGTAAGGTGCATGAGCCTTAGCACTTTGCATACGCAGGAGAGTGAACTTGCCAAAGTTCCGAAGTAGTTTTGGACCATCCATCGTCAAGGAGGATAGGTGGCGTAAGATCCACAACTCCAGAAGTTCATGGACGAGGAGGAGGTGAAATAGCCAAAGTATATCCTGACCATTGATCGACAGGAGACACATGTCAACAGATCAGTAACTTTGGAGAAATCACTTCGAGAGTTTTAGTTGAGAGTTGAAACTCCCGAAGCCCGAAGAGCTAGAGAAGACCTGGACCATCGGATCTAGAGGGACACATGGAGACAAATTTTGAACTCTAGAGAAATCATTTCAAGAGTTTTAGTTGAGAGTTTAAAATCCCGAAGCTTGGAGATCCGGAGAGCCGAAGTGAATCCCAACCGCCAGATCCAAAGGGTAGGTGGCATGAATATGTGGACTTTGGGTAAACACCCAAAGAGAATCTGGACCATCAGATCCAGAGGGCATGTGGTGACAGATCGTGAACTCTGGGTGAAAACACTCTGGGAGAACACGAAGGAGAAGAGTTTTAAATATCTGAAGCTTGAACAACCGAAGTTGTAGGGAGTCTTCGATCTGAAGGAGGACACATGTCATCAAATATCGAACTTTGGATAGAATGTTCAGAAAGAAATGGAGAAAGGAGAATTTGAGGTTTGAGATTTCTGAAGGCTAAAGTCTTGAAGCGAACGAGAGTTGTCGATTTGAGGTAGATGTGTGGTGCCAGATCTAGAACTCCGGGTATGGAATAATCCAGAGGAAAGTAGAGGGTGAAAGCACCGAAGTTCCAAAATAGAATCCTGATCATTGATTGAGAAGGGAGATGAAGGTCGTTGATATGGTCTTGGTTGAAAAGTGTAAAGTCCCGAAGAGGACCAAGGCCGTTTATTTGGAGAGGATGCGTGAAAAATGATCTGCCACTATGGGAGAAATCACTCTGGAAGAAAGATAAGGTATTGAACAAGAACTCCCAAAGGTCGGAGAACTGGATTTCATATGAACTATCTGTTTGTGAGGGACATGTGTCTACAGATCTTCCACTCCAAGAGATAGCCGCTGCAAAGAAAACAAGGTTTGAGAGTTGAAAACTATGAACACTGAAGTCCCGAAGAAAATCACATCCGTTGATTTAGAAAGGGAATATCTGAGCCATCGGTTCAGAAGTACCATCAATATCATGATATCAAAGGTCATGTTGAATTGTGGGGATATAAAGTGCTCAGAATTTAAAAGTTAGAGGGTGGGCCACAATCGAAACCATAGTATTGAGAATGGGACACATGGTGGCTCATGGTGAATTGTGGGGAGAAAAGTGGTTGGAATCAAACCACCCTTTTCTTCACCCTAAATCATGTGATTGGCAATCATATGTAACCTATGGTCATAAAACATGGTCATCAAAGAAAAAGGGGGCTTGTCCCCCGACTTTCCAAATTAGAGACCGTGGAGAGAGGATTTGTTCCTGTACAGAGAATGATTTTTTACGCTCCACCATGGGTGTGTTACAACAAAGGAGGAGGATGAGGCAGAGGATGATTTGGACTTGGAAGAGGTCCAGTAGTGTGCCACAACTTCCAACAACCAGGAAACTATGCAAGGGAATTCCCACTTCCACCCTACGACCATGATACAGAGGAATGCCCAACACTTTTGGGGAAAATTCAAGAAAAGAGAAATCAGAACAATTACAATGCTCAATGGATTTCTTCAGAGGTGAGGGATGATGGAAGAAATATCAACATAGTTACACGTAGAGGAGCTAATACAATATACGATGCAGTATGACATGACCCAACACAACACCAATGGGTGAAGAAGAATATTGAACCACATATATAGTTCGATGCAGGGAAATAAAAATAAATATTCAAGGAGGCAAGACATGATTTCCTCAAGCAATATTTTGCATCTACATCAACCACACAACATAATCATAATGTACCAATGTATGATATTCCATTATCAATGGACCACACTAGCGAAGTACCACATATAGCGCAAGTAAGTACCATAAAGAATTTTCTACAATCGTGTGTTAAGCTACTGAATGACCAATCGTTTGTTAAGGTTTTGAAAAATATGTTAGAAAAATGTAACACAAAGGTATAGGAGAAGCTAGAACATAAAACATTCAATCACCTCCATACAAGAAGGAGGCAAATCAGAGAATTCAAACTGAATGCCAACATTAGATATTTCAATATAGGGGACATCATACTAGATTTAGGCTCGGAGGTAAATGTTTTACCCAAGAAGACATGGAAATGTATGGGAGAGCCTACAATAGGCTATTCACATGTCCAATTGAATCTGGAAAACCAACACAATGTTCTACGAATTGGAAGGCTTAAGGGTGTGACAATAGATATGGATGGAGTGTGCACTAAGCCGTACTTTGAAGTGATATAAATAGTGGATGGCACAACACCTTATCCAACATTTCTTGGGTTGGATTGGGCATTTGATAACCAGGCCATAATCAACTTTAAAATAAGGAAGATTACATTTGAATCAAAATAATATAGATTCATTGCGCCATTAGATCCATCACAAGGGGAAATGTTTGTAGAACCCACTTGCTTAGATCTGGTGGAAATCAACCAGTTATACAGAACCACCGCACATGAAGAATATTTTTTCAACCTAACTGCAGATGGAGTACTCAGCTAGAGGATAATCACATCACGTGCTTCTGACTCATATATAGGGTTGTAAAATTGGAAGCAAAGATTACATGAAGTATCCACAAGAAGGTGCACAAGAATAGACCGTGCAGTAAGATGGGTGGGTACAAAGATAAGAGAACCTCCTAATTTTAATCGGGCGAATGACTTAGAAGAATTCCTAACAAGATATGAAGATAAAGTGTTAGAGAAGTAGAGGCTCTTATCCCTAGACATTGCACTCAAGGAAACACCTACAAGATGGTGGGGTGCGTACAAAGAGACAATTAATGTCTGGTACCAATGTAAGAGACTACTGCGCATTATATTCGACGTAGATCATGGGAGCACTGAGATGCATAGGTATGATTGATAGCGGACACCAACATAAAACTTGGAGCAATGTAGAACACTATGAAGGATGACACAACCATAGGAATGGCCTCATCGTTTTATCCACACATTGGAAGGCATTCCAGGAAACTGGTATGTAGACCAGGAATTGTGCAGGGGCACTACAGAATGGACAAAATTACAACAAAATTTTATAGTCACTTTCCCATTTGAGCATGAGAACCCCAACATGGATTTATCATTCAAATAGATAAGAAGGGTAATAATTGTTGATGAACCATAGGTTGAGCTTATAATAGAGTATCAACAATAGAACAAACATACAATTAAGGAACTATTGGCATGTTATCATGTGGAAGAAGAAGCACCAGATGAACATGACATGCACAATATTCATATTACAAAAGTTGAAGGTGAAAGAGAGGTGGAAGGTCCATATATGGAATTAGAATTTTTTGCTGCACCAATCAAGGTAAAGAAATTCAACGTTGGGACAACTGATAATCCCAAAATATCTAGCATTGGAGACTACTCGGACAAACAAACAATGGTGAGGATAACAAAGTTACTCTATGAGTACAAATACATGTTCCCAACCACATTTACAGAGATGAAAGGCATAGAAGGGGAGCTAGGAGAGATGAAGATACCTCTCAAACCTGAGGGTAGATCTATGAGACAAAGAAAATATACACTGAATCTCATCTATAACAGAAAGTGAAAGAAGAAATTGATAGAATGTTAGAAGATGGAATCATAGAACCAGTGGAGGATTCTGAATGGATACGCCCTATCGTAGTGCAAGAAAATAAAAAAGGGGGGATAAGGATTTGTGTATACATGAGGAAACTGAATGATGCTTTCCTACATGACCCTTTTCCCACCCCTTTCACAGATGAGGTATTAGAGAATGTGGGAGGCCAGGAGGCCTACTCATTTACTGATGGATTCTCAGGTTACCATTAGATCAATATAGCCCCAAAAGACAGGTACAAGACCAATTTTTCCATAGAATGGGGATCCTACCAGTACACAGTCATGCCTTTTGGGCTGAAGAATGCACCAACTATATTTTCAAGGTTTGTAATAACTACTTTTAAAGAGTTCATACATTTGTTTTTATAAGTGTATCTGGATGATTAGACCGCATATAGCCTGTTAAAATACCATGTGGAAGTGTTAAGGATGATGTTGGAAAGATGCATGTAGTGTCAGATATCATTGAATATGAAGAAGTGCATTTTTGGGACACCTTTTGGAATATTGTTAGGCCATATCGTCTATAAACAAGGGTTATTGGTGGATCCTACTAAGATTGCAGTCATTGTTAATTTACCACCACCCAAATTAGTGCGAAAGTTGAGAGAAACATTGGGACACACATGCTACTACATAAAATTTATAAAAGGGTACAAGAAGATCACTTTACCAATGGAGAAATTGTTAAATAAATATACTAAATTTTGATGGAATGAGGACTATCAACAAGGTTTGGACACTCGAAAAGAAAGAATTGTCACAATGTCGATTCTAGTATTTCTAGATTGGGAAAAGACATTCCATGTGTGATCCAGGTGGATATTGGTGGCCACCCTCCTATTCCACTTGGGCCCCCACCATTGTTTCTTTCAGTTTTTCAGTTTCCTTAAATGTAGAAAAATTTACTATTTTTGGCAGTTTTTCGGGTCCTGAACTTCCGGGGCTATTTAGAGGCCCAAAATGACGTTTTCTGGGAATCAAACCTTCGACAAATATGGGCCATTCCAGACTCTATATTCATTGTCAGCAGTGTATTTCTCGGATATATATTTCTAGCGATGTATCATGTGCGTCAAATGAAGATGGTATGCCAAAGTTACAACCCCGGGAAATTGATGTACCAATTTACCCCGATGGGGCCCATATTCTGGTGTTTCATCTCCTAGGGTTAGGTTTTTGGATGTTCAAGGTTTCCATTGTTTCTCAATAATATATAAGTCTTCGAGCCTCATTGTAACATAGATTTCAGAGGCCTGTATCCACCACATCTCTTCTCGGAGATAAGCTACCAACACCCTAGCTAGCTTATTTCCATTCTGTCTGTAACAAATTTTAGTTCTTTGATATTAATGAAATGAAGTGTTATTTTTGTTGCACCTTTGTATTCATGGTGATTTTTGTATTCTGTTGTGTTCTTTCATAAATTCAGGTCAATGGTATTAGAGCGGTCTGCTCTTTCTCGATCCTTCTTTGCATGTCCCCAACGAGGTCAGGGTATAAGGAATTAGGGTTCGATCCGGTCGAACCTTTGCAAGGTCATCCCCGCAAAACCTGAAGGCCGCACATTGGGGACGAAAATAAAGATGAGGGAGAAGGATATCCTATCAAAATATTTCTTGAGGAAGCCCTTGAAAAACAAAGGAACGTGATGATGGATAACTTCGCCCAGATTCTTCAACTATTGGCCATTGGCGGCACATCTGCATCCAACAACCACTCTAGAGGCGCAGCCCCACTTAAGGTGGAAGTAAAATTTGACATTCCAATATTTGATGGCCAAATAGATGCAGACTTCGTACTTATATGGTTGAATCTATTAGAAGGATATTTCTCGATTCATGACTTCTCCGACTGAGAGAAGATTATTTTTTCACTGCTCAAAGTCGCCCCCCATGTCAAGGACTGATGGGAAACCTACTGTGAGAAAAAGGATGAGTAGGAACCCTCTCTGTTCTCAGCCATACCCACTTGGAATTATTTCCAAGACTCCATCAAGGAAAAATATTATCCTGTGGGGAGATATGAGGACAAGTACATACAATGGACTACGCTGCGGTAGCAAAGGGATCAAGGTATACATGAGCTGACGAATCTGTTCCATACCCTGGGCACAATGTTGGGTATCAAATATTCGGAAAAACATTTGATGTTGAAGTACTGCAGTTGTCTGCAAAAATACATTCAGGAAGAAATGGAGTTCCTTGACATCTCCTCGCTTGGTATGGCATACTGATATGCTACCAATATTGAGTAGAAATTCAAATAGAAGAAGCAAGACTTTGGATCTGCAAATCAAAAGCAAGAGAAAGGTGCCCCCAAACCGCAGAAAAAAAGGACAAATCCAAGGCATGGTGGCTCAAGACAACCTACCAATTTCAAAAGAAAAGAAAAACACCGTGAAGCCAAAGAAGGACACGGGAAAGTGGTGTGAGTTCCATAAGTGCTCCACTCAAAACACAAGTGAGTGTTGGGCCAAACAGTCACTTGTGGACGAGATGAGGGCTTCTAAATCAGATGCATGCTCCGACATTAAATCAGAACCCGAGAAGGGGAATGACAGAGGGAAGCATATTATTGATGTGGAGCCCAATGCCATTGTTTCCAAAACAAAGATCCAAAAGGAAGAACCAGAAGATCCAGAGGAGGAGGAGCATCTTTTCCACTCCCAGATGTGGGTAAAGGGTTCCCCGCTACAGTTCATTGTCAACATTGGGAGTCAAAAGAACCTTATTTCAGCAGAGGTCATGAACCAGTTGGGCTTGCTGACCACATCACACCCACAACCGTACACCATCGGGTGGCTTCACCAAGGATGGGATCTCCACGTCAGCCAACAGTGTCACCTTCCCTAAAACATCAAGCCCTTCACCGATGAGGTATTATGTGACATTTCTCCTCTTGATGTTTGTGATGTATTATTAGGCCAACCATACTTGTGGAAGTGACATGTTGTGTATGAGTTCCATCCTCATGCTATTATTGTTACCTTGGGAAATAGGTTGTACAGGATACCAGAGGTACCACCGCTTACTTCTATCTCTTTGGTTACTGCAAAACAATGCTGTAAGCTCATTTCAAAAACTGGGAAATTTGTTTTCTTGATGATCCTACCTTAGGGAAAGAAGAATATTGTGGCCATGACCTCCAAACAGAGCTCCTCTGCATGACAACAACAAATGGACAAGGTCGTGGAGGAGTACTATGACATATTCACCTCACCTGCAGGGGTGCCTTTGCACTGTCAGGTCAAACACCCCATCAATATGACCTTAGGTGAACCACTGCCCAATGGATCGATCTATTGATTCTCTGTTATGGAAAACGATGAAATCAAGAGGTAGATCGAAGAGCTACTACAGAAAGGTCACATCCAGCCAATTTCATCATCGTGTGAGAACCCAATCATGTTGGTGGAGAAGAAAGATGGGACTTGGAGACTATGTATTGACTATCGGGCGTTGAACATGATCATTGTCTAAAATAGGTACCAAATCCCATAGATTGATGACATTCTGGACCAACTCAAAGGGGAAAAATATTTCAGCAAGATCAACTTTAAGTCCAAGTATCAATAGGTACCAATCAAACCATCTGATGTGTGGAAGATTTCCTTCAAATCCAAGGAGGGCCTTTTTGAATTGTTGGTCATGCCTTTCGGGTTGACAAATGCTCCCGCAACCTTCACGAGGTTGATGGACGACATCTTGCAGCCATTTACCAACTCATTTTTAGTATTTTACTTGGATGACATCCTCATCTTCAACCAAACTTGGGAAGATAACCTCCACCACATCCGACAGGTCCTCCAAACACTGCGGAAACAAAAGTTGTGTGCCAATTTGGAGAAGTGCACATTTTGCATGACCTAGGTTCAGTATCTGGGATACATTATTGATGAGCATGGGGTGCATGTGGATCCAACTAATATCCAAGTCATCCAGGATTGGCCAGCCCCGACCACTCTAAGAGAGCTTCGTAGCTTTTTGGGTCTTTCTAATTTCTACTGCAGGTTCGTGTTGGGATTCTCTCATATCACTTGGCCCTTTAGTCAAGTCACCAAGGGAGGAGTGAAAGAAAAATTATTTTGGTCGGAATCTCAACAGAAGGAATTCGTAGAATTGAAACATCGCCTTTGTTGTTCCTGTTAGTCCCTAAAGTTGCACTCGACTGGTAAGGGCAAGGTAGGGCATCATTGATTTTATTGAAAAGTATTTTTTAGGGTTTTATGATTTTGTTTTGGTTTAATGGTTGAAAAATGGGTCAAGCTTACAACGTGGCATGAAAATCAAGATTAAAACATTGCATATCCCACTCGCTGAATAATAGGTAGATACATAGATGGAGTAAACCAATTCAAGAAAAAGAAAATGAAATCTTCAATTTGTCAATTTCACAAAGTTTGGTTTCAATATATCATAAAGAAACAGGGGTATCAGCTTGAAATCATTACTTGAAAATTATCTCTACAACAAAATCTTCACTGTATAAATTAACATTCAAGAACCAAAAGCATTGCAATTTGAATAATAAATTCAAGCATGAAAATGAAATAACAGAGTAGAAAAGAGAAGGTCTAACCATCCATATGCCTTTGCTATTAAGTGTCATTTGAACATACACGCCTTTACAATAATCTCCACAAAAGTCTCTATAGATATCCAAATTTTCGACCCCCATAAGGTATGTCTTCTGTCTATTTAAAACAACTATGAAACTATCAGATCCTATTATCTAGGACAGATTTAAATGACTAGAATCAAAGAGTATCCAGATCCTAAATTATGTCACTCAAAAATGAGCTACTATTCCCAAAATAGTCCACAGCTCAACAACTTAATATAACAAACATTGCCAGCAATACTCTACAAAATAGAGATTTTGTTTGACTCTGTAAAGAAGATCGATATCTTAGCATCTCCTTGATCAAATTGAGTATTATTTGCCATATCTCCTGGAGCACCTTTAAACAAAATTGTAACCAATCTTGATGTTACCTTTAAGATAAAATTGCAGCAGAGGCTTTGGCATCTTTCTGCTTGAGCTTTGTGGTTAACACAACATTGTGCCAGTAAAGTCTAAAATTGATTTCCATGAGTTCCTTAAGCAACGCCCTTTTCTCCTTCTTCTTCTTTTTAAGACTTTGAATTCTTTCCTGCTGGCGAGCATTCCACTATTCTACCTGCATCTTTTCCTTCTTTAACTATTTTATGGTTTTCTGAAATTCTTTAATCTTTTCCTTATCAATTCTTATCTCGACCCTGAATCCTGAACAATCTTCAGAGGGTGCAGTTGCATTCAGATTTAAAGTAACACTGGGTTCTTTGGCTTTAACCTGATATTTTGAAATAAGTTCTGAGCTATGGTCTTCTTCAAAACTTGATGAATCCATAGCTCCAGGTACATCTGGTAAGTAATCTGAATCTTCCATGTAATCCTGTGTTTCTTCATGAAATTCATTGATTCCTTTAGCCATCTCTTTAGCCTTAACTAATCTAGTTGAAGCTCTCGTTACAGGGCCTGCAGGTGGTGTAAGTTTTCTTTTTCCTTTGCTGACAGATTTCTTGGGAAAAGGAATCCTCTTTGCTTTTTTCCTGGTGCTTGTTTCAACCTCCTCAGAATCATCATCTATGATTATGGTGTTTTCTTCTTTAATGGTAGGATTGAACATTGCTTTTGAATTCAGCCTATACTTATTAGTATCTCTGGTTGAATTTCTCTGAGGTTTTTGTGATACACACGCACCCTTTTTCCTTTTTCCTTTGACTGCAACGTTCTTTTTGCTAGTGGATGGCATTTCAGTCGTGACTGCAGTTTGAGCAATGGGGTCATTTTCTGACTCTGTCTCTTCTTTGACATCTTCCTCAGGAAGCACCTCATGTTCGGGTTCCCATCTAGGACTTTTACTCCTTCTCTTTTTAGTTACCTTGCTATCAAAATATTCGTCTTTTACAGGGTTTTCATCAGCAACATCTCGACCCTGTTTAACAATTTTCTTCCCTCTGCCCTTTTTTGACTTATTTGATTTAACAACAGGTTTTAAGGATTCCATGAGCCAATTCCAGGGATTTTGTAGTTCATTTAGGGCAAACATGACTAGGGTTTTAATCAGAACTTGAAGGAAAAAATTGCCCTTGGCATTAATGGAAATAGATTGTACCTTCTTGGACATTTTTGTCAAACTTTTAAGTAGGATATAAGGAAGGTTTAAAGGGTAGTCACCATTTAGATGCATCAATATTATGATATGATAGATATAGATCAAAGAAAACCTCCCTTTGCAGGTGATGTATATGTGAATCACCACCAGGGCAGTGTGCCATTCGGGTCGAACCCAACTGCGAGGAATTCCCCTTCTCCAATCCCGATTCTGCTTCTCTGGAAGGAGGAATTGATTCACAAACTCAATGACCACATGTTCCTTCTTCCACCATCTTTCCCCTCCAACCACGAGCCTACAAGCCTTGGCTATAGTCTGCTCTGTCACCAACATCAACATTTTGCCAATTTCGACTTCATGACCATCGAAATTCAAAGAAAATTCCATGGAAACCCATTCGTCATATCCTTGAAATGTAGTGAGGAACTCAAACCACCCGGTGTCTTTGAATCTTTGAGCCATTTGAGGGTAGGCTTCAAGGAGTTCGACACCTTCTGGTTTGATTCTGGCCACTTGTCCGCTACGCTTTGGCACCATTTCAACTCAAATCTACAACTAACACCCTCGGGTTCCGAATTTCCTTCCTACAATTGATGATATGCCTGATTCTTTGAATGGATGCCTATATTTCTTCCTGTAGGGTTGAACTTAAAACAACTCGAACTGATCACATAATAATCATTAAATAACAGGGGATCTTGAAATGAACCCTGCGCATGTGTATAGCGATTATGTTCTGAACATGCTGGATTTAGAGATGATTACCAAATTCTCATGGGAACACATGAACTCTTAGCTCATGATCTCATTATCATAACTAAATCGGGATAGCAGGCGCACGATTTGGCATGATTATTTGGCGCTACGAGAATAGGCTTATTCCCGTAGTGCATTGTGACAATTTAAAATTTAAAATTCCAATGGCATAAATGAGACACTTCTAGTTTAAACAATATTTTTCATAACCAAAACTCAAATAAATCATCCAAAATTAATGCAAACCATGAAATATAAAAAATCTTAAAAAATGAAAATAGTTGAAAACGGAAAATGAGGGATGGGTAAGGAGGGTTTTAAGACAAGGGTTTCTTACTTAAATCAAGACAAAAGTAGAGACTAATAGTTCCCTAGTGCTCACATTACCAGACTTGAAACAACCATTTGAGATCAAGACATATGCCTCTGTCTATGCTATTGGGGTAGTTCTTACTCAATAAAGGCATCCAATGGAATATCACAGTGCGACACTGTCTGAAAGTATCCCACTTATGAAAAATAAATGTATTCCATTGTGTAGGCTTTCTGACAATGGAAGCATTACATTTTTGGGAGGGAAACAATCATCCACATAGACCACCGACCCCTGCAGTTCATACAGACAAAAGGGAAGTTGCAGAACGATCACCATCAGAAGTGGTCCACATATCTGCAACATTTTTATTTGAACATCAAGTACAAGAAGGGAAACACCGATAATGTTGCACACTGCCTGAGATGACCACCGATGGTGGTGATAACCATCATGCACAACTCTTTTGGGAACGAGACTTTTGATTGGCCGCTTCTCTACAAGAGCAATCCAAAATTTGGCAACACATACAAGATGGTCTTGGAGGGTAAACGAGTTCCAAATTTTCACCTCCAGGATGCACTACTATATCACCTGGGACACCTTTGTGATCCTCCAAGCGAGCATGCCAAGATGATTTGGGAAGCGCACTACAGTCAGGTTGTTGGGCATTTCGGGGTCGAGAGAATAGTGGTAGTACCTCAAAAGTATATCTGTTGGCCAAAATTTCGACAGGATGTCGAGAAGTACATCAGATACTGCACTGCCTACGCTATTTCCAAACTAACCATCAAGAAGAAAGGCCTCTATACTCTGCTTCCTACCCCTAGTCGAACTTGGGATTCCATCTCCATGGATTACATGTCGGGCCTTCCTTCTACTAATCATGGCAACGACTGTGTTTTTGTGGTCGTCGATAGATTCTCAAAGATGGCCATTATGGCGTCTTGCAAGAAGAATATCATAGCAGAAGCCACTGCTAAAATATTCTTTTAATGAGTGTGGGTACACTTTGGGATCCCACAATCTATCATCTCAGATTGGGACAGTAGGTTAATTATTACATTTTGGTCCAGCCTCTAGTCAATGTTGGACACCAAGCTCACCAAGTCCACAACTTTCCATCCCCAAATTGATGGCCAGACAGAGGTTGTCAACAGGATGATCGTACACATTATGCACATGTACAACTCAAAGAATCCACATACATGGGATGAGAGCCTCCCCTATGTAAAAAATAGCTATAATCAATCCCTCCACATCTCAACTGACCACAACCCCTTTCAGGTGGGCTTGGTATTCCATCCACTATGTCCCATTGACGTAACCATTCCCTTTGCAGCTACTCAGGTGGATTCGATTCATGTCCAGTCTGAAGCTTCCAAGGCGAACAACTTCATTGAAAGCATTCAAAACATTCTCCAATAGGTTCATGACATATTGGACAGAGCCAATGCTAAGTACAAGTAGTGGCATGATCAACATCGGGTGCAACACAACTTCGAGGTGGGTGACAAAGTGTGGCTACATTTGTAGAAGGAGTGCCTCGCTGGACCCCACCACAAGATTCTCCCTCTCCGATATGGTCCATACACCATTACCAAGGTTGTAGGGGAAAATGCCTTCGAGCTCATTATTCCACCATTCCTTGGTCTACACCTAGTGTTCAATGTGGACCGTCTTCGACCCTACTTTCCACCTCTGTTGGACACATCCGACATGGCAGAACAACTCACACCAACAGAGTTAAATCCAGACTGCATGGAACAAGCCACAACTGATCAGATTATGGACACACAAATCAATAGCACCCACCAGTAGAGGATCCAACTATATCGAGTTTTCAAAGAAGGTGAAATCCTTCACCAAGGCAAGTGGCTCACTAGGGACCAAGTTCAACAGAAGTTTCCTCATCTCATGGAGGAACTCAACGCAATGGGGACCATTGGTTCCCAAGGGGGGAGGAATAATCTAGGTGGATAGTGGTGGCCACCCGCCTATTCCACTTGGACCCCCAACATTGTTTCTTTCATTTTTTTAGTTTCCTTAATTGGAGCACAATTTACTATTTTTGGCAGTTTTTCGGGTCCTGAACTTCCAGAGCCGGTTTGAGGCCCTAAACGACATTTTTTGGGCATCAAACCTCCGACAAATACGAGATCGTTTTAGACTCGATATTCGTTGTTTGTAGTATATTCCTCGGATAGATATTTCTAATGATGTATCATGTGCATCAAACAGAGATAGTATGCCAAAGTTACGACCACGGAAAATTGATGTACCAATTTACCCTCACGGGGCTCATATTTTGGCGTTTCATCTCCTAGGGTTAGGTTTTTGGATGTTCAGGGTTTCCATTGTTTCTCAATAATGTATAGGACTTTGAGCCTCATTGTAACATAGATTTCAGAGGCATGTAGTTGCCACATCTCTTCTAAGAGATAAGCTACTAGTGCCCTAGCTAGTTTTTTAACATTTTGTTTGTAAACAAATTTCAGTTCTTTGATATTAATGAAATGAAGTGTTATTTCCACTACATCTTTGTATTCATGGTGATTTGTGTATTCTGTGGTGTTCCTGCATAAATTTGTATCAATGTTCATGTAGATTCATCAGCTATAAGACTCAGAGCAATTCTAGCACAACCAGGAACATGAGATTTGGATCATCCTATAACATTTGCTAACAGAAAACTGTCAGAATCATAGAAGAACTGCAA
>SNQJ01S0044738.1:108926-138380 GCA_010110895.2 Picea sitchensis | reverse complement strand
AATAAAGGAGGCTAGCGCCTCATTTGATCACAACTCACTTGCTCAGTTTGAGAGACAAGTTCTGATCTATTACCGACAAAGGAGAGAGAGAGTGGCGCATATCTTGGAGAGGAATTTATATTTTAGCATAGAGATCTCCTGGCATTGTATTGGCTATCTATATTAAGGAAGTTTTGTTAGGTTTTCTTCCCCTAGAGGGTTTCCCAGGATAAATGTTATGTCTCGTGTGAATGTGTATTTCTCAGTGATCTTGTTCTTATGTTGCTATTATCTATTGAAATGCAAAGAACTAACATTAATAGTAGGAGCAGAGCTAAAAGGAATGATCAATGGGTGTCGACTAAAACTATACAAGGGACAATCGACCTCCTAACACTTCAAATTTATAAGTGAAGTAAGAAAGCATGTGCATAGTGTAATATAGTATAGGTTAAGTTAATATATATATATAATGATGAAAAATACAACGCACAACGCAACAGGGGACTCAACATGACAAAAGAAAAAAGGAATGTATGCATGCATTATATGGGCGATACACTACGCACTAAGGAAAGGATACAACATAAATACTTCGTGCACTCAATATTCTCAATAGGCTGTAAAAGGGACCAACAACCAAAAAAAGTGGAAATATGAAAAATGACAGTTATGGTAAGAAAAAGCGTAATTACGAAAAATGTCGGTTACGGAAAAAAGGCACCAATTGGCGGTATTTATGAAATTTCATGGAACGTACACAAACAACTCGATCACATTAATCACAACCATGGAAGCTTCTCTGAGAAGCTTCACAATATTGATGACAGGCTCTATATAAAGGGGAATGCGGGAAAAATATAACTTGTTGTGAAATTGTGAAATTGCAGAGATAGAGAGAACATAAAGAACATGTGAATAGATGAGTGCATAGTGCAGACCAGTCGAAGCCATTCGGTGAAAACCAACTAGTACCCATTATGGAACCACCAAATATGTGTGTGTTGAGCCAATAAACAAGGACAACCCATAGCAAGGTTAGAGGGCCTCAGGAAACCAGCGAGGCTGAGCCAGAAACCACACAAAGGGGGGAATTCATTTACATTGATGCAATTCTCTCACCACACGAAGAACCAACAATACCTATACTGGTGGAAGAAGAGACATGATATCCCACAACAACTTCCATGGACATCAATCTGTAGGAAAGTGCACATGGTCAACATGACAAAGACGTAGAAAACCCAGAGATACCTGCGAGGACCGAAGGATCCCATAGAGTAAATGGGGTTACCATGGTACAAACATAAGTTGTAGCACTGATAAAACCACACATAGCAGTGTCTGCACAGCAACAGGAGGGTCTAGTGGAAGATATTACCAGCCGGAAAGAATCCGACATGGAGCAAAGACATATGGAGGCTGGAACCTCAAGTGAGATGCCAAGAATAAAGGGAAAGCATGTCATGGCACTGTCACTGCACTGACAACCTAACGCAACAATATTCCTATGTTCGTACATTCCTGAGGGGGTGCAAATCAAGCCTAACCTTCTAGGATGCATGGAAAGAATGTGGTACTCGGACCACGATGTGGCTAATGTTGACAAATTCATAGAGTTTGTGCAACAAATATACCTTGATAGCATAGGCACATGCCCATTTGGTGACCTAATTTTGTAGCCAACACATTGAGTAATCGACCTGGCCAACATAGGCATTTTAAATCTGCTAAAAGTTCCCCACTTCAACCGAGGGAAAGAGCCAAACAAATGTGTTAAGTAGTTGATGGAGATCCTCCAAGGAGGATCCTTATGGTTGGAGGAGCCCCTGTTAATAGATGTAGAACTCATTTCCTTCATCACAGGTCTGCTAACTATGGGTGAGAGTCCCGCATAGTAAATGGATGATAAAACAAAGGAGAAATTCCTAGCCGAGGAAATGAAGAAAATGTACATCATAGAGAGGGGCTCACACAGGATCATTATAAAGAGGATCAATGATGCAGCGATGATAGTTTCCACCAAAATCATGGCTTGCAAGATGCTCTAAAAATTCCGCAAGGAGGAAGTCCCTGTTGGGTTCATCGTAGCTGTAGTATAGTGCGACAATGGCACTCTGCTCAGTTGGGCCCCTATTTATTGAACCTGTTCCTCAATGGCTACAAATACGCAAAAACTTGGGAATAGAGTTCCACTACTCATGGTTGATTATGTTGATTGCATTAATCGAGTGGAAGAATCCCCCGTACTCTCATTTTTTTGATCGAATAGGTCGGTGTCGTGCAATGTGCAACGCGTTGTTGGGGAGCAAATCAGACCCCAAACATAGAAGTGCAAACACATGTACATTTTCCAGGTACTTCATTGAAATACATGAGAGCATTGTGAATTCTTGGAGAATTACTCCAGACGTGGTCGCGTAATTCAGGGACATAGCCAACTTCAAAGTGACAAGGCACAATATGTGGAGCCAAGGGAAGGAGTGGCTACAATTAATATAATGAATCACTGAAGAATATGTATAAATGGCCATGAGGGATTGGCATGACAACTGGTGGATTGCAGTCTTAACTCAATAAGTACCTAAGGGTATGGAGGTAGATGCAGGGTCAACCAAGACACCTGTAGGAGACAGAGTTGCACCTAAGAATCCGAAACCAAGTCTGAAGTCGGTGTAGAAAAAGAAGGGGAGTGCGCCAAATAAATATGTGCAAGCAGAAACAAAGGAAATTTCCCTAGCAATAAGAGAACAATTAATGAGGGATACAACAACACAAGAAACCCCCTCGATAGTCACCCCACATGAAACAACATAACCCAAGAGGCCAATCATACATACAAGGGGTTCGCGCAAGAAGGCCAATTCACACAAGCAACTTCCCAAGTATACAATCACCGAGGACGACGTCGACCTCGTCATAGAAAAAGTACAGAAACATGCAGCTTAGGAGTTCAAAGACACCCAACAACAAAGAGGCAAAATTTAGGACAAGCTGGCCAATACAAGGAAGTTCCTAGAACATATCAAAGGAGTGCACAGACCTGGAATAGGGACAAATTCATTTCCAGTAGGAACAGAAGCAGAGGAAAGAGCCACACCGAATGAGTAGGATACCATCCAAACTATAGCGCAGGTGAGCCCGACCTTCACAGTTACACCCAACCTACTGGAGATGGATGAAATGATATCCTATACACCACTAAAGGATCTGACAAAAGTAGATTTGGTATTGTAAAAGATACCAACCAAGGCAATGTACAAGCTTCAAGTCAGTGTTGTGCACGAGGTGCAGTTGCACGAACAAACAAACGCAACAGACTTGCAACATACGAAGAATGGAAAGGAAGCACTAGAATTGGTAGTCAAGCAGGACAAGATCAAAACCAAGGAAGTAAAGGAATGCATAGACATGCTAGAGAAGGGATTGAATGCAACATATAACTGAATCTCGAACAACGTGCAGGAAACAAAAAGTAGCACAGAGGAGAATATCAACCTCATCATGCAGACAATCGACCAATACAATAAATAAATCAAGGAGCTAAAAGAGAATCTCAATCCCATGAACCTCCCTGAGGTTTGAGAGCAGAGGAAATCATAAGTTGCACTCCAACTAGCAGAGATGGAGAAGCATGTCAAAACAACAACATAATTATTTGATAAATAAATGAAACTTTGGATAGTGTTGGAGGAGGGTGATAAGGTATAGCAGTGGGAATAGGAGGAAGAGATAATAAGAGAAACAATCTAGAACCTAAAGCAAAGGCAAAAGACAATGAGCATCATCGAGCAGCTAAAAGGGATGTAATATATGAAGAAGCTACAGGTAGAGCTAAAAGTTGTGCAGACGTAGAAATAGGAATGACAAGTCAAGATGGAACCTCTCCAAGAGAAAGCAACGGAGATAAGCACACAGTTGGAGGAGGAAAAGAAGAACATGGTGCAAACAAAGGCACAGTGCATAGTAATCATACAAGAGGAGGTCACAACGCAAGCACTAGAGGTGCTAACATAAAACATCGTGCAGGTCCAAGCCAAAGGAAGAGAACTTACACACAAGTTTTGCATCCTAGAAGAGGATTTTGACGGAGCACAAAATGCCTAGGTGGCTCGGGACGAGCTACATGTCAGTCATGTTGGGTGCAGACCTATTTTGAGGAGATGCTATTTTTGGAGGAAAAAACGAGAATTCGAAAAGTATAGCTGGAAGGAAAAGAAACATGTGCAAGGAAATCATGCAAGGAATGCATGCAGGGAAACCTAACCACATTAGTGTTAGGGTTTTTGTAAGAGAATGTAATAGTTGTTGAGATGAGAGTTAGTATATATAAGTACCTAAGAGGTCTAGGGAAAAAATAAAAAAAAGAGAGAGAGAAAGTGGTGAAGTTTAGTAACGTTTGGAGAAGGAAACTACTATAAGATATGAAGCCATTTTTGTAAGTTGTTGAGCTGTAGAAGATTCAAGCAACATGATCCTGAGGGTTAGATCACAGGATGAAGATCCTTGTGCGATCTAGTCAGCCTCACAACGATCGTGGAGCTTGTTATGATTGTCAGAGCATAAATTGTAGTGCGTGCGACACAATATATTGCAGAACCATAATAAAAGAGCCAAAGAAGCCAAATATTTGTGGACGTAGCTAGGGAGGGGGTGAACCACAGTAGATCATATGTTATGTGAATTGCTATTTTTTATGTCTTTGTTGTTAATGATTACATCTTAGATGAATGTCTTGATGAAGTAGTTAGATCTGTTGATTTAAATGCATGAATAAAGAATGACAAATTGTTCAATGTAGATGAATAATAGAGTAATTAAATGAAGATCACAAGGTACAATCCCATATCCCCACTCTTTCCTGGACTGCAAGCATTTGATCATTTCACTCACCCATAGAACTATCTCGAGTGACACTATGAAGTACACTCTATGTGTTGTGTTTCCTTGTGGTTTACTAGGAGGGTCGATAGTTTTAGAGGGGTATGTTGGAAGCTTGTTTAGATCTAAACCTAGGTCAGCCTGAGAAGTAGGAAGAGAGTAGTAACCAACAACAACCAAGTTTTTCCAAGCTTTCTTCTTGTCAAATGAAATCTTTCCACCATATTAGGATCTATATAAATAAGACTATTTGTTGGATCAATCAAAATAGCAATAGGTTGATCGTTGATATTACCTTCTACTGCAATCATGTGAGGTTGAAATTCATCTTGATTGTTGTCCAAAGTTGCATAGACCCTTGGCATAATTCCACCCATGTCCTCAACTATTTCAGCATGATGTACATTGTGAACAATCCTGATTTTCTCACCTCTATGTTGGAAATCTCTATACATATGATCTCCTTAACAAGCCCGACATTTCATGGGATGTTTCCTTGGTATTTTTCCCAATGTTTTTGACATCCGAGACTCATTATGAGATGGATACCCTTGGAATTATTTCTAAAGAAAAGTGGCTTGTTTCTGTTCTTCATGTGCTCCATATTTTCTCTCTTCTTATCTTCCCAATACTTGTGGAAGTTTGGTCTTCCTCTATGTTGATCATAGAGGCACTTGGATCTCCTTATTGCTTCATCCAGTGTATTGGGATCATCATACTGTATCTTGACACTGAACATAGATGAAAACCCACTCATAAAACTTTGAATCTTGACCTGTTCATCTTTGATGAATTCAACATACTTCAACAATTCCAAGAATCTTATTTCATATTCATCCATAGTCATACTCCCAATATTGAGTTCAAATAAAGAACCCATATTCCTATCATAACAATGCTTGGTCAAGTATTTATTTTGAAAGTACTTATAGAAGTGCTTCCAAGTGATCTTCTTCCCATCAATGTGTTGAACTTGCACAAGTTGGCCCCAGCACATTGATGTTTTTCCCTTCAGCTGGTAGATTTAATTATTCTTTCTGGTTGTGAGGAATAATTGTGAAATTGAAAGTATTTCCTCATTCCCAACAACCAAGTCTCTGCATCCTCATATTTCTTGTGCTCACCATCAAAGATAGTAGGTTTAATATTATTCATTTCTCCTTGTAGCTTGTCCACCCCATACCTCCTCTCATGCTTCCTGACAGTTGATATACTCAAACTATTGTATTCCCTTCTAGTTGAGTGCCTTGGTGAGTGATGATGATATCTACTCATACTTCTATATTCTTTCCTTCTGGCATGAGATCTATGACTTCTTGAATTTCTTGACTCTATCTCCTAATCCATTTTCTTCTCTTTTCTATATAATCTCTCCAAAATCTTAGTGTTGAATCCCATCTTGTTGTTCTTTATCCTTCATAAGTCTCTCATTATCAGCCTTATAAATTTGCACATATCTTTGTGTGATCTTTATAGTTTCTACCAATTTCATGATATCCTCTCTACCTTCTCCATTCCCATTGGATTATATTATTGCAACATCCACGCCCATACTAAATAGTCTTCCTTCATCATCATAATTGTAAGCTCCTTGTGAATCATCTATGTATTGGTTTATCGATATTTCTGTTGAATTTTTCCTTCTTTGAATTATGTTCTTGGTTATAAAAAATGTTCATGCAATATGATTTTTAAGACTATAGGAATTTAACAAATCCATCATTTTATGCAACATTTTTTTCTTCAAAATTTTACCAGAAATAATTTGTTTTTGTTTTCTTAGTAATTCTTAATATCCCCTTCAAAATATTTAAGAAGGAATACTATTAATTGCACGACAGGGAAGAGAAATTCATTAGCTAGAGCATCATGGTTGATTATCAACCACCATACAATTATATTTGAATTAGATATTGATCGTGGTTCCATTATATTGGATATTGAATGGTCCATACAATCGTAAAACACAATAGTCATCAGATCAAGAATTTCATTCGATCTCTGCCATTAAAATAATTTTCCCATACTTATAAAATTTCTTTAAGATATCACTGCGGCTCTGCGACCATTTCCTTATGCTTTACCCCCTCCATGATACCCTTCGTAATCGTATAGTATTGACACTTATGAAAATTTTTTAACTTCATTATGGGTCCGCGAACCCATATTTATTTTATTCTTGGAACTCCATCCACCTGTCTTCTCGTCTGATTCTTAAGACTAAGAAAAATATTGAAATGTCACTACACCCTGCGATGTATTACCTCTTCTCCCCATAATATTCATACCTGAAGTCTTGGTACCTATCCTTATTCCCAAAACTCCACTATGTGTTCATAAGTTTATGTGATTCCTTACTCACACACCCGATCCTCTCTACACTCCAAAGTATCTTGCAAATTAACCAATTCTTGAGGATTCATACCCCCTGATTCTCTCCATGCTCTGCGGTATCTTAAGACTTATCTTAACAATTTGATTCAATATCTTATTGTAGTTTCACAGAACTGAGAGTTGGTCTGCCACGTGGCTCCACATCATTTTACAACCATCATTCCAAACAATGTGTACCTGGAATCTTGGAAATACACATCATTATTCTTCCACGTCAGGTGACACATGGCCTTCATGTCATGTTGATGTCATTGTACCAAAAAATACTCATTTTTTCCAAAATTCTTATCTTGGATGCCATTGTAGTTTTGGAACTAAGATTAATACGACCAATTTCGGCCTTGTAAACATCAATTCGAGCCTTCTGCATGAAATTGAACTCTTATTTATTGAATTTCCCATGAATTTTATTTTCTAGTTAATGAAATTTATTTTTCAAACATTTCAGAGACATTCTATGAAAATCAATTTTCTGCAACTTATCTCTCTAGTGTTCTATTGGCTAGCCCATACATGTTCAATATTGAAACTTGAGCTATATCATTGGCCCACGTAGGTCCAATGTTTGAACCTAGGGCTATGATAGCATCATGTCACATCCCCAGCCCTAAGTTGGGCCATGTCACACAAAAACGTGTCTTCTAACACCGTTTCATTTTCATTTTCCTTTGAATTCTACTTATTTTCGTTTTGATGTCACAATATAAAGTAATATCCTTGACAACAAACTCAAGGAAAAACTATATTTGTTTAGAATTACTGCCTTTACGACTTTCATATCTTAAGATGATAATTCCTACCATTGACAAGTTTGAAACATCTCAGATATCATCTCCTTAACTTAAAATGCCCTACACATGCACAAACATGAAGTTAGACAACATATATAAACCATGCATAAATATATAAAAAGTTACAACAACAAATTAAATACATTTTACATAGTAAACAACATGTAATTTTGCATAAGAACACTTATCTTTTATGTGAATCACCAACTGTGTTTAGACCTCAAACATTCCTCCCAACCGTAGAATCTTCTTCTTATAAAATTTTAGTATCAGGGCACCCTTGAGATGATACTAGAACTCCACCAGGAAAGGCTTCATAGGCTAGATTAAGGTCTATACTCAATAATTAATATCAATACAAGGTGCCAACTGCTGCAACTATCCTACAGACTCTCATTTCCCACATTCATGTCCCACCACAGGAAGTGTTCCCCTTCTCTTCTCAACAGTCCTTAGACTTCCCCACTTACATTTTCAGGCTTCAAAAATAGGTTGGATAGAAAGTCTCAAAGACTTGTATCTATTTTCCAATGCACTAGAAAATAGTCTTTGATGGTTCTTTCACAAGAGAGAGAGAGAGAGAGAGAGAGAGAGAGAGAGAGAGAGAGAGAGACCTCCCAAGTTCCTGAAAAATTGCTTCTTTAGATTACACGGACCTAACAAACCCCTTTTCAGTTCCATAAATCTTGGTTCTCTTGTTACCCATTTCTCCCCATAGCTTTCCCCATAAAAATATGAGAAAAAATTGACAACACACCCATGGTAAGAAATTAAGGTTATAGTGACCAAGGAATGATGAGAATATCCCTCAATAAATATGGAAGAATGATGGATTTTATGAGTAAATTCCCCAAGAAGGACGAGATTATGGGAAAATACACTAAGTTTCCCAATATATTTGCATGTCCCCTACTGGACACTTTTCTTCATGAAGCTTCATGAGCTCCACTTGTATACGTTCCCCCCCTCTTGGAACTTATATTATGACATCTCAATATTTGGACTTTATGGAATATTGAAATAATATTTCCCTGACATAAGCCCCCTTGTCTTAGCTCTTAGTATTAGACCCATAGCCCTCTCTCCTCTAGTGGAGTTCTTTCTCCCCCATACTCTTTCGTCTCATTGATCTACAACAACAATGTTTTTATTATTAATATGAATGATACATATTACAAAGATATTTTAATCATATAGGCACTCTATCCACAAAACATATGACACCATGGCACTTAGGCCCAAAATATCCTTCCTCATCAGCCTACATGTCTATTTTCATCATGAGGTTTGGCCTAGGGGTATTACATAAATACTTGAAAAGGAGTACATCTACAACCATCTTGGAAAAGGTATGACAATCTAGATAATTCATGATAGGGAAATTAATGCACTTCCCCTTAGTGGTGTGTTGTGCTAGTGCAGTGACAATAAGGCACAAGAACCTAACCTCCTCAACTCCAAAATAATGCATTAAAAACTACTCCATAATAAATCAAACTCTATGGGATCAACAATCTATGGATGAACATTTCTCTAGATACATTCTAGTTGGTTCTCACCTACAATAATAGATGAGACATAGAGGAAATGGGGAAAATATTCCCCCCTCATAGATAGGTTGGTGGTGAAATACATGTCCTACTATGTGGGATGGTCCATATATCAGGACCAATTGTGAACACTTGTATATCATGATCCCAATGATGGATTAATAACTTAGTGTTATGCTTGAGGGACTTAGACCCGTCAATAAAATTGAGGAGGCCAACATCCCTCAAAAGGAGGCAAGTCTTAGTAGTAACTAAATGACGAAATATACCCCTCTCTCTTTCACAGGCATCCAAAATATGCACAAACTTGTATGCATAAATATACTTTTGTTGTGGCTATTCCTAACTCACATACAAAAATCATTAGGAAAATATAGGGATACAAGATACAATTTGTATTAAGTTACTATTTCTAATATTCATTCAATATTAAATTTTGAATTTGGTGCACTAAAAATTGGTAAAAGAATATCTGGTGTGCATATTTTACTTCATCACAGTATAGTTGATGCAATTTGTTTTACAATGAATTGGTCCCAATGCCATCAATAGGCACACTATTGTGTTCTTGTTAGACACAACACCACCGGTAGGTCATGCTGTATAGACCACCTAGTGCATTATGAGAGTATGGTACATTCCCTGTTGATGTGATGCAATGATGATGTCTACTATCACTATGTCCTCGTGCACCGAGTCATCCATAAATTCACCAATGTTTGTGATAAAGTGGGAAAATAATAGAATAACACATAATGGTGCATATCACTTTAAGGTACACATTGATGTGTTTCTTCATTTATTGTGGTGCATTCAAATTTACAAAATACACCAATGCACATATTCCTACCGTATGTATTTCCATCACAAGGCACATGTGAATTACGTTAAAAACTACACTTACATGGATATGTTGCATTGGTCACAATGTTCCCCAACTTTCAGTGGTGCACCAAATTTTGCATAAATATGTATAGTAAAAAAATTCAAATCCTCAGTGCATGTATGATGGTAAGGAGTACTACACATGATGTACCCTATAAATGCACTGCTATATTCTCAAGGGGTATTCCCATTCAAAAATATAAAAATTACATTAACCAACACCATGAAGAGTGAATTATTGAGTTTGACAGGGAAATAGGTGGTTTTAGGTGAGTGTAGAGGTCAGGGAAATATAGGAAACCCTTTCCTACATGTTTATGTTTATCATTGACTTCTTTCGATCCAAATAATTACTCAATTGAAATTTTCCAAAAGGTAATCAAAATTTTGGATTCTCTTAACTACACTAGAGAAAACGATGGTAGTGTTTTCTTGAGGGACTGCACAATAGAGAAGGAAAATGTTTAGGGTAATAAAAAACTAGGATTCTCTTAGCTATATTGAAGAAAAATATGGTAGTATTTTCTTGAGGGACTATACAATTTCGAAGGGAAATGTTCAATATTCTTTGTGTATGGTCAGGAGAAGATAACTTCATTGTTGATTGATAGATGGATGATGTCCCTAGAGTGTTTCTAGTGTAAATATTCATTGGTTCATGACAGAAATAAACTAGTTTGTGTGTGCTATAAATCCATAAAATATGGTTTGTTCACCTTGGAGGCCTCATAGATCGACTTGGGAGTCACATATAGACTGTATGCTTATGGTTGGACAATGAATCACTCTTACACAACTAGTTTATTAGACCAATTTCATTAAAAATTTAGTGTTCATTCCATGTTTTACCTTTCTACAATTGGACTTTCTATTTCTAGCTATGATGATGAAATGTGCATGCATTATATGTGATTTTGATTAAGATTCAATATAGGCATTTGTTTCCATGTTTCCCATGATTTCTATTAGTATATGTTTAACTTGTTCCATTGCATCTTTAATGATGCACTCATGGATGATTTCATAGTGTGTTGGACTTCTTTTGGAATCGAGATTTATTTTTAATGGTGAATATTGTTGGTTGATGGTTGAAATTTGAAATTGGATCAAGTGGCTAACCCTTGGTTGGCTTGGAGGGAACGGATGGGTAGACACAAATTCCGTAGACACCTTGAAGAAGGAAAGGCTTAGATTTTCCTTTTACATTTTAACTTTCATGTTTTTTTTTTAATCTATATTGGATCATTATATTATTTTTCATCTATCTCGATTCTTTTAGAGTGGAAAAAATTGGAGGAATCATCTTATAGGGTCATTTTAATGAAAGGTCCTAGTTTGGAAAATTAGCGTTTGAATCCTTCTAGAGCCATTTTGAGGCATAGAAAAACATGTTTTGGGGTGAAATCTTTCCCAACTCTATATATCATTCATTTACGTTATTCTAAACATCAAGTCTTTCCAATGATGCAAAAATTCATGTCAATTGGAGCTTGTATGAAAAAGTTATGTATCACATAAGTTGACCTACTATGGTTACCACCATGGTACAAGTGGATGACACATTAGCCCCCATTACTCGCGCATATGGGGTCATCCATGTGTTTAATTTCAAGAATAATCTATAGGTTCCAAAACATTTTCACAATTGTGGGTTGATGAAGTCAAAACCCTACCCCTAGATGGATATCGTGCGATATTAAATACCAAGCCTCCAGGAGGAGAAGGGGTTGCATTGTTTAGCATTGTATTTGTTCCATAGTTGAGAAAAACAAATAAGAGTGGTATTTTGAGAGTATAACAAAGGAGGAGAGGTTATATACCATCCATACAGTCCACAGTGTCAAAGGAAACTCCATAGAGAGTGCCTATTTCTTTGTACTTGCATTTGAAGAAAATTGAGTAGAGAAACCTCACCTTCTAGCTAGGTTTTCTCTTGTATTGGGTTTCCCATGTTATATATTGTGCTTTTTTGTGGATGGTGTGTGAGTATTTATTTATTTTCTCTATTTCTCACTTTTCATCTATTCCATATATTTTAAGCAGAAAACCAATAATTAAAGAATCTGAGATCTAAAGGAAGTCCTCCACAACAAAGATTTCAGTATTTTATTACAAACTATCCAATGGAATGTACATGCCAGTTTATAGATCATTTTAAAGAGTTCCATGTGGATTAGAGAGTTTCCTTTAGGTGGGCCTTGTCTTGAGTATAGTGGTGAGAATCTAAAATTCTTAGATATCGTTTAATAAGAGTTTTTAGGATGGAATATTTTTGGAAAGGCTGGTGGTTGGAACAAGCATGGAGATACCTATTGGTATGGGTTTTCTTCCCATAAACCTGATGGGAAAGGAAACCATTTCACTCTTTGGAAACAATAATGTCAAGAAATGGGACAGGAGTTGGAAACTATTATGTTGGACCTCCATGGTAAATTGGATGTTAGGAGAGATAGGAGAGATATCATTAGGATTATTAAGATAAATATGAATGGTAGAAAGTCCGTGAAGGAATATAACACAAGTGTCTTCCACAAACTTATACAAACACTTGGGTTTAAAGTCAAGGGCCTTGGTTTCAAAATGTTCTATATAAATATAAGTAACAAGGGGGATATAGGATTCATCCATCACTTTTCCTTTAGTTTATTTATAAATCTTACCTATAAATTTGAAAATGGTAAACCCTAAGGAAATATTAACAAAATTGGTGGTGTGAGGTCCTATATATTTTAAATAAGGAAGTTCATGAGCAAGTTGTGGTAATTTTGTAGGAGGTTTTGGATTTCATTTATGGAGTGTGGAAAATATTTGATAAATGAGGAGGTGTGACCAACTAAAGGTTGAATTTGATCATATAAATACATGGCTAAGGAATAAGTGAGAGAATAAATAGATATATGAATAATCCTCAAGATAATATCTTACTGATGGATTTTAACTTGGCCATAGATTTACATGGTACATAAGTTATGAAGTACAAATTAATTCCTATTATCAACTTCTCATCAAAAGAAAATAAATTAATTGCTTGGAGGGCACAGATGGTAACCCCAAATTTCATAGACACCTTGGAGGTCTATATTTATCGTGTACATTTTAACTTTCATGTTTTTAAGAGTTGTGTGGGGGCTTAGATAGTTTCCTTGTGGTGGAATTTCTCTTGAGTATCGAGCTAAGAATATAAAATTATTAGATATTGTGTGACAAGGATTTTTAGGACAATATATTTTTGGAAAGGGTGGTGGTTGGAACAAGCATGGAGATATCTATTGGTATGGGATTTATTCCCATAAACGTTATGGGAAAAGAAACCATTTCACTCTTTGACATTGATATTATCAAGAAATGGGATCGGATTTGGGAATTGTTATGTTGGAACTCCTTGGTAAATTGGATGTCAGGAGTGATATCATTAGGATGATTAAGATAAATATGAAAGGTATAAAGGCCATGAGTCCATACAAAAAAAAATCTTTCACAAACTTATATAGACACTTGGGTTTAAAATCAAGGGCCTTGGTTTCAAAATGTTCTATATAAATATTATTAATAAGGGGGAAATGGGAAAATATGTCACTTTTCATTTTATTTGTTTATGATATTTACCTCTAAATTTCAAAATGGTAAAATCTAGGGAAATATTAACAAGGTTGGTGGTGTGAGGTCCCATAGATTCGAAATGAGGAAGTTCATGAGGAAGTTGTGGTCATTCTGTAGGAGGTTGTGGATTTTATTTATGAAGTGTGATATTTCAAAAATGATGAGGTGTGACCAACTAAAGGTCGAACTTGATAATATAAATACATGACTAAGGAATAAGTGAGAGGATTAATAGAAATAAAAATAAGCCTCAAGGGAATATTTTACTCATCTATTTTAATTTAGACATAGATTTACGAGGTAAATAAGTTATGAAGTACAAAGTAATTCTTAGTATCAACTTCTCATCAAAATAAATTGGAAATATAGAAACACATAGGTAAACGATGCATGAATATTTTTAGGTTTTTGTGGTGAAAGGTTTCAGAGTTGGTATCTTTTGGATTAACCACAGAGGACTTCATTTTTGTCGAATTTTCTAATCCTTACCTAGATTCATCTTCATGACATTTGTATTGAATATGAATCCAGGTAAGTATTTGAAACATCAACAAAAATGAAATCCAATGTGGATAATCTGGAAGATACCAACTCTGATGCATGAATGATTGTGTTTGGATTAGGTATATGGTGTATACATAGCACAATGAATTGGAATAATATGTGATACTAACATCCCAAATTATATTCTTTATCTATCGCTAATTTTTGTTGTTCTATGGAAAGCACTAGTTCCTATTATTTACTTTGAACCTAACCACATCACCAAGCATTTGTTTTATTTTTCCCATTGAATATTCATATGCATATTTCCTTAAAGTAAAACAAATATTGATCAATATATACAAATTCTATTGTTTTTCGAGGTATATACCCACCCTTATCTCTTTCTAGCTAGAGTGTGGGTGGGATGGGATATATTTTCTTGGGTAGTAATGTCCACCTTTTTTAGGTTGTTGACACTCACTCAGAATTTAACCAACCTATGCATGTGCCTAAATTTCTTGCCCCTATTTTGAAAGAAATTGAAAACGGGTGGGAATTGTAGTAATGCCTTCGAGTACTCCTAATATCCACCCAAAACCATTATAAGCACCAAACATATAATATATGTTAATACTATGCACCTTTCAATTGCACCAATACTTATTCATATGGCACAACTCCTTGATAGGTTGGTTTCTCCATGAGATACATGTTCAAAACCCTTATATCACAAAACTTAGTTCCCACCCATATTGACATCCATCCATTATGATCAACAAGGTTTGGGATTTAAGGATCTATACTTCATAATGGTAATACCTATTAAGGTGCAGGTCCAACTATCAACTAACATTTAAACAACAATTAATGGTTTCAACTTGTGCAAACGTTGATTATTGGTACCAAAAATATATGTGTGAATATAATTCAAAAATTGTATTTGAATATGAAACTATCCAATGCACTAATTTAAGATGCATAGATGCTAGTTTCCAACTAACGATTTCTCATCTCATGTATGTGATTCTAGTTTTCCATCAAATATGCACCTAACTTTATGTGCAATTGCATAGTGAAGTGAATAAACAAGTTCCCTAGTATTCTTAGGGATCGAAACATCCCTCGGGAACTTATCACGATCTCAAAGAACTTTTTCGTCTTCTTTTGGCCCAACCCAAACCCTCCTTTTATATTTTATGCCAAGATATTCAAAATGGATAAGAAATGGATGGAAATTTGAGTGGTGGGAAAGGTGAAATTCATTCTCAATTCTCTTATTTCATGGACACAATATCTCATCATTGGTGTATCCAACTCTTAAGGAAAGGAAAAAACCTACACTAGTAGAACGAAGGCCTTTCCTTGTGTAGGTACCTTACCTTCCAAGTGTTTTTCATCCAATACCTTAGAAGGTATCAATACTAATAAACACAGGAAAAATAAAAGATAGAGGAACACAACATTCTCATTGATCCTATGATCGACTAGACTCAAGCATACTTAGGAATGTAATGAATAATAATACTAACCCATAGGTGAATATAATTCTTTACCACTTTGAATATCAAATAACCAAACTACCTAAGAGGGGAAACCATTTGAAGCTTTTATGTTGAAGGTATCCATCCTAGCAATTGCAAGATAGCCTTTAGTTGGGTTATGTCCACTCTAAGATATAGATTTGTTGATTCATCAAGGCACCATTGGATGTCAAAGAAGGAGACAAACTTGTTGGACAAAGAGATACTAATTCTTAGGTGTTTCAATTCTAAGGAGCAGAAGATGCCAGTTAGGGAACACTTAAGCCTATTATACATCATAACAGGTAAGATTAGACATATACTACCAAACCTTAATAAATTAAAGGGAGGAGCCACATCATCAAACTCTTTCCTTATCTCTTCCTTTTCGTGAAGAATTTCTTTATAGGATATTCCTTATCAAGACACACAAGATATATAAGAAAAATAAAAAAATAAAGGGGTAATCCTAGGAAAATCGCATCTCACTTATAGAAGAAAAATCAAACAATAAAAAGGTAATCCTAGGAAAATCTCATCTCACTTATAGTACGTGAAATACATACTATAATAGGAGGGAATAACACCCCTGACGTTTGTGGTTGGCCCTTTATATATACAAAATTGGGATTGATTATGGTCCCTGATATAGATACTAAGCATGCGATTGAGACCCCTGTGTCCATAAAATTGGATTATCTTTTTTTAGAATGATAGTAAGAGGCCTTACTATCTCAACAAATCTTAAGACCAAAAAGGTGCGACTCCTTTTTCCTTCTTTCCTAGAATTGGGATATTCAAATGTTAAAGAATAATTTGGAATTTGTGCAGATGTCAGAACAAATAATATAAAAAAATTAGGCTACGATGAATTTTTTTCACAACGAGGTAAGATAAACATAACTATCCCATATACCCTAATAAATAAGGGTTCGGGTGGGACATAACCAAGATATGTAGAGTACCAAGTGAACACAAGAAGGGTTGGAAGTTGTCAGAGGAATAATTTTGATAATTCCTTCCAATAGATGGAGGTTCCACTAGTTGTATTGTCGGATCAAATATTGTCTCAGTTGACTACTACTTCTCTCGCGGAAGGATATATGGGTTATGAATCAACCCTAGATACTTTCTTTCAAATAGGATGTAGGGATTAAACACAAATAGAAATAGGTACCTCTATCTCAATACCTCATCTATATATGTATTCTATTAATTCATATTCAAATTTTGTTTACTGAGTCTTCATAGAATAGCCATCTATATAAGACATGTGAAAAAAGACACAGAATGGAAGTAATCACTAGAATTTGATAGTGACTAATGTAATTTGATGAGCTATGGGGAATAAATAATCTGCAAGGATAGGAACAGGTGATTCAATGAACAAGTTAACATTGGCATATGGTGGCTTCATGCCACTCAATTTATTATCAATGAGTTTCTTTTTTCGAACATATAAATACAAGAATGAATTGATTCACAACTAACATTAAGACTATGTAGGTATAGTGATGCAAGTATCATTGACTATCAAAGAAATCTAGTGCCATTGCCAAACTAGTTTGTCAGAGATGAAAAGCCTTAAAATTCACTTTGTGAGAGAAGAAGAGTTAATGAACCAACAAATTCCCCAAGCTATGCACTTATTATACTCTGGTATGTAAAAATAAAAATAGTACAACTAACTCTTAAGAAATGAAATTCTTTAAATATCATATCCCATCAGCAAAATATTGAGGTTGACTATCATAATTTTACGTCAACCCTCTCTAATTTTGTTGAATACGAAGAATGTTGCAGTCTTACCATCATATTTAATGGTAGCCATGACCTCTTCCCATTTAGTAAAATAATCCACAGCTACAATAATATGTTGGTTCCCCCCCAACCAAGGATAGGTTACATTCCATAAAATATACCCCCCACTTGGTGAAGGGATGGATAGTGACAACTGGGTGAAGAGGGTTTGCGTTCAAGTACATTTTATGAGCGAACACCTAGCAAGGGTGACACTTATTGTCGATTCAATGCAATCTTTAAAAATTCATGACCAAAAATAACCAGATCGCAATATCTTTTGGGTTGTTGCAAGCTTGGATAAATGACCACCACTTGCCCCAATGTGACAGTCATTGAGAATAGCCTCATCCTCCTCATGATTCAAGCAATGATGTAAAATATTATCTACCCATTGAAGATATAGAGTGTTGTTGGTAATAAGGTATTTTTTATTTTGATGACATATACATCGTCGATCGTCTCTTGACATATGTTGGGGTATATTAAAGGTTTAAATATAGATAAAAATGTCTCCATACCATGGGTCTGAAGATGAGATAAAACCAACATTAGGTAGCTTCTCTACCTTTGCCTTAATGGTAGGGGCCTTCCTAGGATTAACAACTCTAAGACGTTGTTGAAAAGGTTTATCATCCAGAAAGGTTTTAATATCATGTTCAACAATGATGGGGTCAATCCCTGGCATCTCTTCATATGATCAAGTGAAAACATCTCATAATTCTTTGAAGAGATCAATGTAGATATGAATTTCTTCAAGAAAACAATCTGCACCGATATATATATGTTCTCAATTTTACCAGGGATATGCGATATGTCAATCGTGATTATAGGAGAAATATTCTCCATGTTTCATTTGACATAAATACCATGCATATATAATGGAGCCATGACGTGATCGACCATCTGATTCAGGGTATATCTAAATTCATCATGTTCGATCTGAACATGATCTGGGAGAAAATAGGATCGATGATGCATATCCTCCCAAGGCCTATCAGGACCAGACATGGCCTCTAATATGGCTTCATCTAAGGGCAAAGTATCATCGATGAAATAATACAAACAATATGATTGAATGGGCCATACGGGCTCTAAAACAAGATCCACCTCGTTCATCTGTGAGGAGGAAGGATCCAGGTCAATAGTAGCGTCAAGAATAGCATGATAAGCAAATTTCACTGCTAACAATGGAATTTCCATCCAAATGTGCAAATGACCTTCGTACAACATAGTCATGGAAGGTAGGGTCCAAGGGTTGTTGAAATACAAATTATGGAAAGGAACGGACCTCATCGACGATGAAGACTCACTGGAAATGGCGTGAATATGGTGAATTGGTGCCATGAAATAACATCTACCCATCAAAGAGGATTAAATTCTAACACTAACATCCTTAGTTTCCTACTAATAATTATCAATCACAGGGACCGAAGGTCCCACCGATGCACTAGGAATAGCGTGCACAAAGGACAATTGATCAATCGTCACTATCTTCCCTTCATGAGGAAAACATAAAGTAAAAAAAATAGACGACACGGTGAATATCATGGCATAAGTCCAATTACGCCCTAGTAGTAAATTGTAGTCGGGAGGAACATCAACCACCTCGACATCAACCTCCATAGTATTCCCACTTAACTGAACCGAAAAAGTGGGGAGGATTCTGTGGGGTCGAAATCAACACCCATCAAATGTGGTCAACCTAATCATAGATTGAGACAGGGAAGGAGAGCCAATGGATTTCCAACCGGTTAAGGACATCACTCATGTTGCACCACATTCATCAATTAAATTACATTTGATGGTAATTTTCATGTACTCCACATGGATTTGAAAGGCCACATGGTAAGGAAAGAAAGGCTTAACATCCGTGATGTCAAACTTGATAATTTTTGAGCCACACGGGTCTAGAGATCCCAATGAAGATAACAATGAGTTCCTCTATGAAGGACATGTCTGGAACACCTCCAAAGCCGACATCGTGAAAGGGGTTTGGCCTAGATATGCAACAATCATATAGTTTTGGGTGGATCTGGCATTAAGATTGTGGGCAGAGTGCTTTAGTAATCCTTTTGGAATACGAGGCGAAGGTTCCATCTTTTCAATTTGTAAGGGTGTTTATAGGGGAGGGGGATATTTTGGACCTATAATAGCCTGTGAAGAACCGTAATCATGAGATCGAGTGTCTACATCACTATGATACTTGACCATATTGATGCATAGATGGCCACCTTAATGTGTCGACGAGTTTTGATTATTGCTCAATACATTTCCGGTGTTGGAGGCCCCCAAGGCCATGTTTTGATAATGTGGAAACTTATTTTTCAGCATAATGGGAGGCTACGATAAGAGCCTCGAGGCTTCCTTGATTTTGGGGAATCGGTGGGTAAGGTGATCATATTTACAAATTTTACAAGGAAATTTCACCTTCCATTTTTATTTCTTTCCCTCACCAACATTATTATTCGATCTATCATTGTTAGTGTCATCCTTGTAATTATTATTATTTTTCCCACCCTTACGATTATTACCTCGTCCTTTATTTTTAGTCCCTCTTGATTGCTAGTTACCATTTGGGTTATACGAAGACTACACATAATGCACATCCGATGAATGGGTGGTGGTGGAGGATGAAGTCAAAGCTTGTCATACTACAGGTTGTCTTAGAGACAAATATTTCAACTAGTTCTTCACCAAGTCTGTAGACTTAGATTTTGTGAAGCTTATGATGCCATCAACATGAGGCCCGCGATTCTTTCTAAGATTGTAGTTTGACCACGATGTTTTAGGAATAATTTCATAAAGAATCTGAGATTGAGCATATATGAGGTCCAATTGTTGGGATTTGAAAATGGCTTCTTCCTCATATGTTACCTGGATGTAGAGACATCCTTTGAAATATAAGGAAATAAGGAATTATGTAACCATTCAAATAGAAACTCTAGAGGAATGTAGGATTTAATCAACCTCTCCCATCTACTCCAGTCTTGGATATGGTCCAAGATATGCATGGCTTTATCTTGGTGGAAGCATGGAAAAGGTTCTATGTCGACGTCGTAATGAACCGACAACTAGAAGTGGTTAATAAATATCAATTCCATCTGATTGAAAGTTCCATATGTTCCCCCTGGTAGCTCAATGTACCATTTCAAGGTGACCCCCCTGAGGGTGCGTTGAAATAGCCTCAAATGAATAGAATATTCATTTAGGGAGCTAGATGAGCACCATAGATGAAAAGTAGTGACGTGATCACCCAGATCCTCACCAATATTTCCTTTGAATTTTGGAACGTCCCAAGGAATATTGGTGGGGATGGGGGGCCATGATGGATTGTAACACACAAGGTCATTCATTAATTTTGAAAAATATAGTAGATTAAGCATGACCATAAAAGAGAGTCAAGGTTGCAGTGTCTGAGCCCATGCTCCAGGGAAATATTGGTGGTGAGGGATTGTAGACCATCCAGGGTTCTAGTATATACCATGGCCCTATAGAGTAGGATAATATCCTCCTCCAAACTAATTCATGAAAGGTTGTAGGGGCACCATATCCACTGAAGAGGCATGATGAGGGTTATATTCATTTCCCCCAGTTGAAGGAACTTCGTGTTGGGGGTTTCCCATACTGTGAAACTACCTCCCTATGGATGGAACACTATAGGATAGAGGGGGATTCACCATAATAAATTCATTCATCAAAATTGGCATGGAGGAAGAGGGGGTGAAGGACGGAATATAGGAAGTGAATTGCCCACCCAGTTGAGAACTCTATCTTGGAGCAATGAAACTAGGATTAGGCCCAAAGCAAATAGAATTACAACCTCCAAATATAGGATTCACTTGGGTAATATGACCTCCACCAAACGAGAAAGGAACATAAGGAGGCATCGTGCCTTGAGACCCAAAACTAGGAATCACATTAGTCGTTGAAACGATGGATGAGATTTGCGATGTTGTGTCAGGAATACCAAAATAAAAGGGATTAGAGGTCGAAGGTATTGACTGAGAATCATGACTCGACATACCAAAAAGAGATCCGAAAGAATTCATTCCTATGGGTCGATTATAACTCACATGTTGGTTAGAACCAAAGGGATCCCACTAATCACAAAAGAGAAGGGAGTCGAAGGACTCCTCAAGATGTTTTTGTCTGACTTAGTACTCATAACTAGATGATCACGAGTTTCGGAAGTGGAGATATGTTTACCATGTTTATTAACTCTACACATTTTGGAAGGTGACTTCAGTAAAGGATCAAGATGCAGTGGTAACTTCAACAAATGAAGATACCAGTGAGGAGGATGGTCTTGCTCCATGATGACTCAAAAATCGAGATATAAAATAAAATACTAGGGTCAAATAATATTAATAAAGCACACCAAAATAAAGAAAAAAGGCCAATGCACACAAACATGAAATAGTGGTTGAAAAGGGGACTCTTGCACTAGAGTAAGTATGACTCGCCCAAGAGGGGCCTGAGATTCCCTTCAAAATATTGGAGGTATCAAAATAATTTATAACAACCCTCATGGGCTTAAAAACAAATTCATTTAGATCCCCCTGCACCAGTAATCCTCCATAAAGGTTGTGTGATGTCCAACCCTTATTTTACTCAGGGTACCTGCAGAATAATCCCTACAAGTAACCTATCTGGCTACCTATGTTAAGAAACTATAGTCACCAAAATATAACCAATGCACATGAAAATAGTCGCAAGTCTGGTCTACCATATGGGTAGGGTAAAAAAGCTTGAAATCTTGAAAGAATTGCCTCTCACGAAGGTAAAGGTACTAGCGATACCCCCAAACACGAATAAAACCCCAGAAATATCTTTGATGTTAGGAAGGTATTAGAGGGATATCTATGAAAACAACCTCATGGGACCTCATGTTTAACTCCAGTGTGAGCGGAGCCTCCTGATGTCACTGATTACCCAATGGGTTCCACCACTCACAGGTTAGACAAATATGTTTAGTTTAATATCCTTGGAGAATTTTACCCACAAAATCCTATTCCAAGGCCCTATATCCTATACTTGTTTGTGTACCCTAAAAAATAAAATTGTTTCTAATCAATTTTAATTAATCAACGTTAATTTTAATGTCTTTTTCTTACTCAATAGGTGTATTTGTGAAAGTGATAGTATTACGACTCAACATATAAAAAGAAGAAAATATAAAAACACTGCTAAGTACTAGTCTTGAATTTCAAATATATGGTATGCTTCTAAATCCAATCTCTACAATTTCAATGAAATGCAATCTCTCCAAATGCTCAAAATCAATGCAAAGTAATCAAAAGTGAAAATTCCATAATGCAAATAAGAAAATATTTTTGTATTTTCGATATAGATAAAATAAAATGCAAGGAAAGAATAACAACTTCACAGGAAGACCCTACTACAAGCAAAAAGATACAATCCAAGCAGGATACCAAGAAGCAAACACTCAGACCAATGTGCAAGGAAAACCAATGAAAAAGATGATAAGAAATAAATTCACCCAAAACTTCAACTATAAAAAGGATTCCTATCACTTTGTAGGCACTTAACAATCAGAATAGGGAACTGAGAAGACTGGAAAACTAACAAAACTCACCTAGAAATCACCAAACTGAACTAGCAAGACTTAAGAGATGATGTACGTGATTGTTTAAGAAACAAGCATGTATATAGGCTCCCCAAAAGAGGACAACTCGCATATGTACATGTCTGTCCAGGGAAGAAATGTGTATACCAAGAAAAATATTGTTAGGGCAAGGGTTAATCCAAGAAACTCAGATGCAAGGTAAAAAATAGATTGTCAAGAAACAAGTGACAAGGAAACTCAGGCTAACAAAGAGAAAATCAAGGAGAAAAAACACTCAAAACCTGAAAAAGGATATCACTCCCATGTATGGTCGCCAATTCTGTTATGAGGAAAATCTCTCTCTATGGCTAGGGTTAAACCATAATAAATAGAATGACACGTAGAAATCAACTCTAATCACAAGTATGCTATATAAATGAAATTCTATCAAGACAAGTCTAAGAGCCTACCTTGTTCGGACATTTGAAGAATACCATCATTGAGCACACAACCCAAAGATTTATACGTATAAATTTTCCTCAACGACCAAGATACACAAGCATATGGTGATAATATATAATGTTAGCATATATATTAGAATAATCCATTAACATACATGAAAAATATATCCATTGAATAGTAATTCAAATATTTGCAAGATATCAATTGGACGAGAAAAGAGTATTTCTATTAAAATAATCGGTAGAAGTACATAGGTGAAAAACTTTTGTAACAACACATATCGGAATCGAGAATCTAAGTCCCTCCAGTTGGGCCTCCACCACTTCAATCCTCCACCAAAGGAAATCTCATATATAGGAGTCAATGAGGTTCTTGATCACAAAGAAGGAATATATTGGGGGCTGAACAAAAGGAGTTCAGACTTTCAAGGAAAAAGGGATGCAGACTCAATATGAAGTGAAATTTTTCCAGAGTGTCTTCGCTCTCAAAATTGAATTTCTTAATTCCTTAAGGCTTGGATATGGCTCAATTTATAGCCTTCAAATGGAATTGAAGGGTCGATTCGAAGCATTTCTAGTATATAGAAGGCCAAGGATCATGGATCTCGTGACATGGCATGGAAGCCTGTCAAAATTTTTAATTTTGACACCAAACCCAATGTACGTGGGTTGTACTGGAGAAACCTACGTATATTCTTGTTGTATAACTGATAGGGTGCGTAAATGTGGAAAAATGTGCATTTTTGTCTCTACAATGAAAAAAAAAGGGACTTTAAGTTTACATAAGGTAATGGAAGGCCATCCAAGCAAGTTGCATGGAGTGAGACAAAATTTGTTGTAACATTAAGTATTATCAAATTTCAAAATTTATTCAAGAGGTGTGGTTTTATGTAGTGTTCCCAACCTACTGGTGACTGGGTATGTTACAGATTGGTATCAGAGCCCTAGATTCAAAACATTTGTCTTTGAAGGGGCCTGTTATAGAAATGATGGTGGTATTTATTGAATTAATTATTGGTTATCAAACAATCTCAAGGTGTAAAAATGTTGATATCAACATGGAAATAATTCTTGGGTGATACATCGAGGCCCTAGCATCTCACCTAGCCTTCCCTTCGTGATGTGAGCCTTTGAATCAATGATATGCCTAGTGAGGAAACCAATGAACAACTACCATCAATAAAGCTTCTAAGTGGGTTATCCACCATCAATCTGTGGATTGCATAAATATTTATCCCACATGCATGTGGGGAAAGGCGAATGAAAAACATATAAACAAAGGCCAAACCTTTGTGACATGTGCATGAGGAAAAGAGAGTCACAAAACCCTGTGGAATTGCACCTTGTGTAATTTTGATCACCATGACAAACACCTAGTCTGTATGTCCAATCAATTCCTAATCATCCTTTGTAATTTTCCAACTATTAGTTTGTGATACACCCCCCATTGCCACATGTTAGTAGATGGATGTGTCAAGTGAGTTGATGGGCCCTTGTCGAGCCTAAGCCTTTGGTTGGTATCCCTTAATTGAAGATCATTGGATCTGAAGATGGATAGATATCCACCCTTGGTCGAAGGAAATTTACATTGGGATGTACAATTACAAGGTTGCATGAATATCGATGATGAGGGACTTCGATAGTTGTTGATCCATTAGAGAGTGTCTTCAGAGAGATATAGGGTGTTGGATCCATTGCGATGAGTGTCATAGGATTCTGAGGGTCAGAGTTACATTGGATGCCCAAAATGGAGGCACTCTGATGGGAGGAACTCCAAGAGAGAAAGAGGATTTTCGATCTATCAAGAAATATTATCATGATCACAACCATATATCTAGTGTGGTTCGAGAAGAAGGAGAGAGAACGGGGATGTCATGTTGATGTGGTGTGACAACTTGGAGGTGAAGGTGACAAGAACACCAACATGGAAATCACCGTACTCATAGGATGATATGTGTCGATAGTTGGTTGGTTGAAAGGAAAAGAGTGGTCCCAGTTGGGCATGGAGGCCCTTAGGCCTTTTCTTTAAATATTAGCCCTCAGATATGTAGGATGATATATATTAACCATTCATCGGACGGGTGTTGGTTGTAGTGAGTTGTAGTCCTAGAGAGGGGGAAATCTAACAAGAGGATCTATGAGGAATGATCTACACCACTGATCGATGAGTGGGAATGAGTTAACAATAATCATTGATCTATCGTGGGTCATATAGGTTTGAGTAAGAAGAGATAAAGGGATGGACCTTAACTATCGAGAATTTTTTAATTCCGACCGAATCCTGACCATTGGAGGACAAGAATACAGATCATTAGATCCATCACAGAGAATAAAATCAGACCGTGATAGTCAAAGAAGTCAACGAGACTGAAGTGGGGATACTCTGATGGAAAGGGATTAGAGAAGAAATCTTATCTGTAGAACGGTAGGAGGAAAGATACGACATCAATCTTAGATCTCATAGGTCCCATCTGTAGCATGGAGAATGGGAATTGAGAGCATAGAGTGATGGTTGTGCAAGTGAAGACTCTAAAGTAATGAGATTCATTGGTTCCCCAACTCTGAGGACCGTTAGAAATTCCATAAGCATATCGTCGGACTAGTTCTTTTAGGGTGGGTAGTGAAGCCTAGAGTGGATGCACTCCGATGAAAAATGTTTTGACAATAAAGAAAGGCTATGAAGTGTTTAAAAACATTGATTCGGGTATCGAGGGACTAGGTGGCAGGTGCCATGTCAATGTATGGGTCAACACCATGTTGGAAAACACAAGTGACTGAGAACCACATGGATGCCATGTGATAATACTACAAAAATTAATGAATGAAGACCCAATAAATTTTAAAATGTTGTAACCTTTTTCTCCGAACTCAAAATTAAGTAAGAAAATAGTCACTGGAAAGTTCTCCAAGAGAAGAATTTAGTTATGCACCTAGAAAAGTGTTTCGAGCAACATAACTCACAACCACTTAGAATAAAATGACTAATGGCCTTAAGGAAAATTAAAAAGAGAAAAGTTTATATATAATTTTGATATAGTACTTTCCATAAATTCTTATACACTCTTATGCTTTCATTTTATCCCAAAAACTATTATGTCACGTGCACACTCTTTTGTAGAATTAAGGGATATAAACAAGATAAGAATGAAGATCTGGAAAATGGAGGAAGAGGAAGAAGCCTTCGCTCATGATAAATCATCCTAGGGTAAAAACATCAGTCTTGGCAATGCAAAGACAAAAACAAATGGACACATGGACAGAGGGGAACAAGAGACATCAATAGAGACCGTGAAAATTCTGAAAATAGAAGCACAACGTTATAAAGAAGACAATGAGAGACTAATGAAAGAACAAAACCAAATAATTATCCAGTAATGCAAATCCTAAATCACCTACAAAGACAATCAAAAAAGGGATGAGGCTCAAGACACGAGGAAGGAGGAAAAAACATGAAAGAAGAGATAACTACATAGGCAACAATAGGGAAGATGAGAAGAATGGGAGCACACAAGGCATCCAAGATTTGAAGAAATTCACAGAGAACCCACTACAACATAAATATATAAGTGAACTCAAGTATAAATGCGCTAGAGTCCACAATGCATACAATGAAGTTAAAATGTATATGCATTAGTAGGAATGTGGAAAAAAATTTATTGGTGCATATGGAAGTGGATTTGTGCATATGAACATGCTTGGATATGCATATTGCATGCTTGTGTACTTAGAATAGTATGTTATTATGAAATAATTATTTAATGTTAATTGAGTATGAAGAATGATGAATTATATACTCAGGAAAAATGATATAGCATGGTTAAAGATGTGGATGTTGTTGTTGTTTCTTATGACTTCCATATATGTGAAGACCTATGAGGGTGGTAGTAATGGTGATCAAAAGGATGAAGGATGAAGCCTAATATATTATACAAATACCAGTTGATCAAGTATCATCAAGTAGGTTCATAAAAAACATGCAAGTATGCATTTGTTTTCTTCTATTATTGAAGGGAATTGAGGTATGAATTCCCCTCAGTGAATTTTTCAATATTTAAATTGATATCTAATAGTCGAAGGCTTAGAGTATGTAAATTTTGTTGATGGTAGAATGCATTTAGATAAAATGTTAGTTTTTTATTGTGTTATTATTGGTTATGAGATCATAACTAGGTCAAGTCATGAGACATACTCCTACTATAGCAATGAATAGTCATAGATCTAATCATGTGTGAGACCATGATATGGTTGAATATTGAAGTAATATAATGGTATGCGAGTGCTCAATGGCTTCCCTTGTATAGCTTATGTTTGGACTGCACCCTCTTTTCCAACACTAAAGAGCACTTGGGAATTATGTTTCCTTGTGTTGTGTATGAGCTAAAGGGGAGGGTATCCAAGTAGTTAGGCAGTATTGGGAAGAGTTTAGATGATTTGTTGAGGCGTTGGTCAGACCTTCCAAATCACCATGTTGGAGTGAATTCCATAGATATGTGGTATTATGATCTAGGTGGATATCGGTGGCTACCCACCTTCCCCAACTGGCCCAAAACATGTTTCTGGCAATTTTGGTAATTTACTATTTTTAGCAGTTTTTAACTTCTGGGGCCATTTTGAGGCCCTAAATGATGTTGTTTGAGAAAATGGGGAGCAACATGGATCGAAAATCATGTTTCTCATCCACAAGTTGTAGTCCTTGGACAGATCTTTCCAACGAGCTATCATGCGCCTAAAACGGAGATCGTATGCAAAAGTTATGATCCCGAGAAGTTGATCCACCAACTTACCCAAACGGGGCCCACATGACTTTTGGCGCTTCATCTCCCAGGGTTAGGTTTTTGGATATCTAGGGTTTTTGGCATTCCTTATTTTTGTAAAAAAGGCCTTCAGAGCCTCATTGTAAGGATCTTCTTGCGAATGCAAGTAGCCGTCACATCTCTTCTTAGAGATAAGCTACCACCATTCTAGCAAGTCTTTCACTTTGTACTTTTACAGTCTCTGTACATTTATTTCATTAATAGAAATCGTGTATTACTGTATATCTATGATTCTTGTTATATTTTCGCTATATCTCTGTTATATTGTTGTCTCTCTTGCAATATCTCTGAATATTTCTGTGTTATATCTCCGCTCTCATTTCGGGCCGAAAATAATCTGGATCAGTGGTATTAGAGCAGGTTGCTCTTGATCGTTTTCAATGCATGTCCCCGATGAGGTCTGAGTATAGCAAGTTGGGTCTCAAGCTTGTCTCTCTTGAGGAAAATCGCTCTCACACACCCAATAAACCCTCAATGGTGGAAGAAAATAAAAACAACGGAGTAGACGATCCTATCAGTCTATTGCTTGAGCAAGCTCTCACGCGACAGAGGGACGAAATGATGGAGAATTTTTCCCACATCCTTCAATGACTCCCGATAGCATCAAGCGCATATTCATCAAGCAACCACTTTGGAGGCACCTTTCCTTTCAAGGTACAGGTTAATTTTGATATTCTCGTATTTGAAGGTCAAATAGATGCAGATGCCCTAGATAAATGGTTAA
>SNQJ01S0044738.1:89333-106904 GCA_010110895.2 Picea sitchensis | reverse complement strand
GGGTAGAAAGAGAGGGATGATTGAAGGAGTCCTTGGTTGTGGGTGGGAGAATGTTTGAAAAGGCGGAGTTAAGGAAATCAGTCATAAGAGGAGACTTGGTTGATGATTAGATGGATTTGTTTTAGGTCCTTCACAACTTTAGATAAATTATCTGCCTCGGTGTTTTGAGCATGGAGAGTATGAAATAATCTTAAGCTAGTGAAGTGATGTTTCAAGGTATTTATTCATGAGTTGAGGCTATTGGGTGGATGATTTGTTGAGGTTTAGAGATCCCGAAGATCCTTTATAACTATTTCAGAGTCCCCTATCACCGTTAGAGTTTGGATACTTTTCTCATGAGCTGGTTTTAGCCCAATTTACACTTCTAGGGTCTCTTGTCTATTGTTGGTTGTTTTCCCTAGACCTTGGGATAAATTAGCTACTTTTTGTCCATCAGAATCATAGATCACTCCCCCCGCACATGCCACCCTTGGGTTACCTATTATTTCTCCATCAAATAAAATAAGGGAGGTATGGTGTTGCCTTTTCCTTTGGGATAAGTCATTATTGTTGAGATGTAGTTGCCATTCTTTCCTTTTGGGTTTCTTCTTGGGGGGAATGGAGGGTGTGATTGGGGGTCCCTGAATGTAATTAACACACTCTTATTCACTTTTTTCCAAGACATGTGGAATATTGAATCCAATTGCCTTGGTCTTGAAAAATTATGCTACTAATCCAAAAAAAATGGCGAAGATGTTGTGCACTCGGGAAAGCTTCTCACGAAAAATGGCTTGATTGCGAGATAACGAAATTTCCCAGCAAACAAATTTGGGGATTTGTCTCCAAAGAAGAGTAAACTGTTTTTTATTTTTGAAGCTTCCAGCATATCTTTGTTTCCAAGAAATAAAAATTTAGTTTCAGTTCTCAGAGAAAGGGGGGGGATCGCAGAGGGGGAGGTAGATGAGGTTCCATATTTGGATGGATAAATTACATTCAAGAAAAAGGTGAGTGATAGTTTCAAAAGCTGAGAGACAAAAGGGGCAGCGAGAAGGGCCTTGAATTCCATGTTTAAGAAGATTTTCATCTATTAGAATTTTTCCATGGACCAGAAGCCAACATAAGAGATTTAATTTGGGAAATAAAGGCCCAGACCAAATCTCTTTCTAGATTTTAGAATAAGGGGGACCCTAAATTTCAGAGAGTAGATAAGTGTATCCATCTTTGATAGAAAACATTTTTCCACCCCAACTTCGTGAGTCTGATATAGATCGATTAGAGGGAGCGCATCCAGCCATATTATTGAATAGGGTGGGAAGGAGGGAGTTGAGATGATTAGGGGGGCTGGGAGAATTCAAATTGATCCAATCCCAATCTGAATTCCAAAGGCAAAAATCCTTAAGGATGGAGAAACCGTTTGAGCAACACGAGTCTTTAAGAGGATGTAGGGTCGCTAGATTGTTCAGGGGTTCACGATTTAGGATGCGGTCTGTCCAAACATTAATTAACTCTCCATTCCCCGAGGCCTAGGAGAGTTTGGATATGATAAGGGGAGCGACATTTTTAAGGAGGCCCCAAATCGAAGAGCTTGGGAGGGAGGGGATGGATCCATCAAAACAACAAGGCCTGGAAGAATGGAAGTATTTATTTAAGAGAGCTAATTTCCATGAATATGGATTGCTTGAGATTAAACGACAAGATAGCTTAGCTCCCAGTGAGATTTTCATTATTGATGGGTCCCTGATGGCCAGTACTCCTTTACTTAGGGGTTGGCAAACATGTTTCCAGTTTATAAGGTGGAATGTTTTTGTATTCATTTTTTCGCCAGCCCAGTGGAAACATCTTAGTTCTCTGGATATTTTATCTAGGACACCTTTGGAAACTAGTAGGCCCAAACATTGAAAAATGGAAAGGGAAGAGAGAACTGATTTGATAAGAACAATTTTCCCTGCAAGATTGATTCAACGACCTCCCCAATTTTGAATTCTTGTTGATATTTTCCCAATGATTTCTTGCCAGGCTGGAGATCCATAAGAGATAAGAAAGATTTCCATTCCTAGGTATTTGAAGTAGTTCCATGTAGTGATAATGGGGAAACCAAAAATTCTGGTGATTTGTTCTTTTAAGTGCCCTGAAACATGCCATCCATATATCCTGCATTTGGATATATTCAATTTACCGCCTGAGACTACAAGGAAGGAGATGAGAACTTCTAAAAACGCTTGGCAATATGAATTGAAGCTGATCGCAATAGAACAGTATCGTCTACAAATTGTGAGTGGTTTATTTATTTGACCCCTCTCGCCATGATTAAGCCAGGGAGTTTTCCCTTTCTTCATCCTTCTTCCAATTTGCAACTGAGAGAGTCTACTAGGAGAGTGTAGATAAAAGGGGAGAGGGGGAAACCTTGATGAAGGCCTCTGCTAGCCTTGAAACAATTTGAGGGGTTCTCATTGAGGAGAGGTGAGATCCAAGGCATGATGATGCAAGATCTGATACAATTAATGAAATATTCAGAGAAAACATATGCTTTGAGGACTGTAAAAAGGAAACTTTGCTTGACCCGATCAAAGGCGTTTTCCATGTCGAGTTTAAAAACGATACCTGGAGCTTTAGATTTCTTACTAGAGTGGATGGATTCCTGAACTAGAATGATGTTGTTTGTTATATTATTATCCTTTAAAAACCCACTCTGATTTTCTGAAATTAGTTTTGTAAGCAAGGGATTGAGTCAAGTTGCAATGATCTTGGTGAGAATTTTGTATGAAGAGTTATAGAGGGAGATAGGGTGGAAGCGAGAGAAATTGGAAGGACTGGACTCTTTGGGGATAAGGGATAGAAAGGTGGAATTAGTTGCTCCTCCTATTTTATGTTTATGTAAGGTATAGTTTAGCATTTTCTTTAGATCCCGTTTGATAATATCCCAGAAGGAATGGTAGAATCTAATTGGAAATCCATCAGGTCTAGGGGCTTTATCAGGGTCCAAGTTCTAGAATTCTTTGATTATTTCTTCTTCTATTATGTCCTTTACTAATTGATTGTTTTCATGCTCTGAAAATATACCTGGGATGTTTGCAAGCATGTCAATAACATTTGTATTTGTTTCTTCCTCAATTGGTTGACGATATAGATTATTGAAATGGTGAAAAGCCTCTTCTTTAACTTGATCAAACGAGTCAAGTTCCTGCCATGTACTTGAAGTAATGGAGGTGATTTTATTTCGTTTCCTTTGAGATTGAGCTTGATTATGGAAGAAATAGGTGTTTGAATGCCCCTCTTTTATCCAGAGGCTTATGGATTTGAACCGCTAGTGTTCTTCTTCTCTGGGCAAGGTGTTCTGAAGATGTGGTTGTGCCTCTTTTTCTTGGCTCAACAACATTTTTGTAACCATCTCTATTTCGATCTATTTTTGAATTCTCTTGAGTTGCTCTGTTTTTTCTTGATTTTCTTGTTGGGGAGGAATGAACGAATTTTTCACCCATTCTTTGAGAGAATGTTTAATTGCTTTGAGATTTCTTTCCCAAACAAAATTCGGGGAACCAGAGAAGGGAGTGGTCCACAAATTTGTAAATAAATGAGAGATGGTTGGATTATCCAACCAAAGTTGATTGAAAGGAAAAGGGAGGGGGGGAAATTTTTGAGGAGAAAGGAAGGAGAGGGAGATAGGTTTATGATCTGAGACAACAAAAGGGAGGATTAGAGAGGAAATAAAAAAGGGGGAGAGAAGAAGGTTTCTACTGATGAGAAAACAATCAAGGTGGGTTGCTATATGGTTAAGTCCAGAGCATCTATTGTTCCAAGTATATTTTCCTTTTGAAGGTTTGTTGTCTTGCATATCCCAATCTGAGATGAGATCAGTGAGATTTTCAGAGAAAGGTTCTCTGACTTTACTTCCCCAATTTGTTTTCCTTGGATTGAGGTGGGTATTGAAGTCACCCCTGATTATGTAAGAGGAAGGACCTATGGAGTTTCTGAGTTTTGAAAGGGAATTCTAGGTAGCCATTTCTCTTTGTAAGAGTTGGGCATGAAAACATTAACAACATAAATGATATTATTATTGTCCTTATTTTTTAGAACTATTAAGAGCCAACTTTGGGTTTCCAAGGTTACCTCAGAAGTCCAGATTTGCTCATTCCAAAGAGTTGTGATGCCGCCAGAGGCTCCATTAGAGCTAACAGATGCCTCTCCTATGGTATTGTAAACTTTTTTTCTTGAATCTAGAAGAGATGACGAGTCCATTTTGGTTTCCTAAAGGAGAATAACTGAGCGGTTGGCCATTTTTTTTAGGTCTTTTAGCGCTTCGGATTTAGATTTGTTGTCGAAGCCCCTACAATTATAAGAGAGAAATATCATTGTAGGGGGTGGAGGAGGCTCAAATACTATTACACGTCAAAATTACTCACTTTGATGATGTCTCATTGCAATTATCGCAAGTGTCCCAAGTGTCACACTTTTGTCACAAGTGTCGCAGAAATCATACTACCATATTGCATGTGTCACATCACAGACGACATCATAAGAAAACTTGAGATATCCTCTAAGATTCATTAGAAGATGAAAATATATCTTTTGGAAATGACTAAAAAAAATTACCTTGATAAATTACCATCATAAAATCATTTTTGGAAATCGACGCTCCCCTGCCCACTTGCAAGGAGCGCTAGCGTTTCTTTCCCTCTTACCAGGGAGCGTTGCAATGCTCTATGGCCCACTTTGAGGGAGCATCGATCTATTGAGAAAATATTATGGCCTAATAGCGCTTATCTCTAAAGACAACTGAGAAATATCTAAGTCAGTTTGGCTCGAATCCAAGTTTAAATATGGATCTAAGGGGAGTCCCACAACTGATGGAGTAATATCCTCAGCTTATACAAAGAATATCTAAGGTGGTTAAGCCTCTCAAAGCCTATATAAGAAGGCATTCTCATGGTGAAAGGGGGAGAATAATCAGTGAAAAGTATTATCATTTTGATTGTGGATCGTTCGAGCAAGGGGTTGGACAAGGAGATCTTGGTGAGGCTGCTACATCTGCATCTACACTTTGTAAGCACCTTATTTTGTTCTCGTTAATACATTTTCTTGGAATGTTTCCTTCAAGATTGTGTACATTTTCATGAGATTGTCTTTTGGATAACTCTATCTTTAAACTAATCATGGTAGAATAAGAAGTATGCTTTATCTCCATTGTTTATTGGATTGCATCACTCGTTAAAGGACGTGGAGATCAAGTTCAACTTGAACTGAGCGAGGACAAACTTCGTAAAATGGTTCTCATACTTTCTTCCTCTTCTCTATTGAATAACTTAACTATGTTTAAAGGAAAGTCAGTGTTGAAAGTTACCACTTTTCTATCTTGGTCATAGGGGTCTAAGATCCAAGAGATAATTCACATGTCCGCGGGAGAATATTCCTACAACATAAATTGGCAACTCCACTGGGGATCACAGATTTTAGTTTTGGTTTCCTTCCTTGGTCTTGTTTTAGTATTTTACCATCTTTAGATCCTATTCACTGTGTTTTTCTAGTTTTTAGATGTGTTGTTAGTCTTGAAGTCATCCTACACACACTGATGTTTAAGTTTTCCTGAGTTGTTTGATTTCTGGCTCGATACTCTTCATTCTCATAAACCAGTCATCCCCTTCCATTACATCTAGAGAGTCGATTTCAAGTTCATCACTCTCTTGTAGCGCTTTACAGAGCGCTGCAATGCTCTAGTGCCTTTATCACCAGAGCATTGATTTTTTGTGCTATTGAAAATTTTTGGGATATCTCTATGGGGTGTAATTTTTTTGTTTTTCTCCTGCTCAGGACTTTTTCCACCAGTATGTATCTTCCATAAATCTTGCAGCCTTTTGATTTCCAAGGGTTTTTTGATGTTTTGTTTGGTTTTTAAAAGATATTTAAATCACTCTTCCTTGTTTTAGAATCACACTTCCTCTTTGAGATGTAGAGTCGGTTTGATACTTTCTCATTTATCTGATTGCATGAAAGTTGTTACAAGGAGGTTCAGAGATCTGTGTATTGTTCCATTTGATCTTTGAGTTATCTTTCCAAGCAATTCTTCTTGTTTGAGTTTTGATTTTCTTTTTTGAAAGTTTGTCTTTGTTTTGTTTCTTGTCTGATCATAGTGAGAGTGTGCCTTTTTTTCATTTGATGTTTTCTTCCAATTGCTTAAAACTTGCAAATAATGAAATCTGGTTGGCATAAGAATCTTTGAATCAAGTCAATTATAATTCATAATTAAACAAAGAGATATATTTTCATGATTTACTTTTGGATATTAGGATCATTTTTCAAATAGTTAGAATTAAATTGTATTCTTGATTGAGAACAAATTCATGAAGTCTTTGCACTTTTTGTGTTTGATAGTGAAAAATAAAATTCCTTCTCCTTCCCATAAATAGAAATTCATTGAAATAAAAGACTATCTATCATTTTTCTTATTAATTTTTGGGAATCGAGTCATAATATCATCAGTTTCACTCTCATTCACCTCTGCGTAAAGAACATCCACACAATCAATGCTAATCAAAATCGATCTAGAAACTTTTTATTTTTAAGATTCCTCCACTAACATTAGACTAGGATTAGCACTTTGGATTAGACTGTGAGCACAACTCTCCAAATCATTCAAAACAAACATTATCATCTTGCGGTAGGGAGAGAAAATCCAATTTTTGTATAATCTTATCTAGGATCCCCCTCTCGTACATGGGTTACGCATGAGGTCGCATTCGGGAGAGCTACAGAGATTATCCCACCGTGGTTTAAATGTTTGTAGTAGTCAGATCATTTATTGGGGGTTGTTCTTAAGGTTCAACTATCTTCTTTTGGCGTTAGTGATTCATGAATTTTGAATCATTCGAGGTCCTTTGGAGTTCTACCAGTCCACTTGTCCTCAATTATCTTGAAGGATTTCAGAGTTGATATCCTACCCATATGTTCGGACTGGACTGTCGACTATACCCACCCAGGGGCTGACTGCAAGTTGGTGTCCTTAGTAGCCATAATATTTAGGGTATTTACACAAGGTATCATTGAAGGGAAGTCTTCATTGTACTTGGAACAGAAGGAGGTCAAACTCACTCAGGCTCCTTGGAGGGTAAATCCACGATTATTGTGTGGAATCTTGCACCAAGGCGTAAGTCCATTGAGCAGGTCGCCATCATAACTGTTCCACCTGCCCATATACTAGACCCTTCTTGACTTGATCACGCGATGTTTGATTTTATCACCAACTAGTACGGTCATTAAGAGAAGGTTTGTTTGCTTGTTGGTATTCCTATATTTTTTAACGTGTGTTGTTGTTTTAATAGTTCTTCAAAATTGAGCCAGTAGATGATAAAGGTCTTCGTCGATAACGTAGGATGCAAGGGTTTCCTCCATAAGAAGGATACCAACCCTTGCCTCCTAACTCACCAGGAGAAACCTACCGTGCAGAGGTAGAAAATTGTTCTGACTCTGGGAGTGTTGCTACTCGTCTGTTAGAAAATTCAGAAAGAGCCTTGGTTATGGTTGAAAATCCCACTCCTCACACTACACCCATGTCATCAAATCCTATTGAACCACTCTTGGCTCGATTGGACTCACTCGGTAACGTTATATAAGAAGAATTCCCAAGTTTTCCTTCGAGACCAATTATCGAGACATATATGGGATCCACAGAACCCATTTTTGGTGATGACTATAGGACCCCAATTTGTCCTACTAACACAGTAGATAAACATCACACACATGCTCGTTTTGTATGGAGGAATCCATCGGAGCATGATATTTATGATCATTTTGAATACATTCAACAACCTCTTAATCCTCATGACACTCCTGCTACCGAGGCATGACCAGCTGGTCATCCTATTGATCACCCCATTGAACAAGTCATTGATCATGTTGTTATATCAGCACAATTCCATCTTAATGTTGGATTCATCACCTCTACTCATACCTAAGGCACTTCAACCGCTAATCCTACCTTTACACCTTTTCACTCTACAACCTCTCATGTTCCATAGGATCCTTTTGGAACATATTTACACTAGAGAATGCAAACCCTTTCCAAAAAGACACAATCAACTGCGAGACATATCCCGAATGGGGGGAAACCACTATCTAGTGGATCGATCCCTCCCAGAGTAAAACCATCCTATAGCGAGCCTACCCCTCTGGGGGGACAACCACCTTTTCATGTTCTTTCCGGAGGAAAACCTCCCTTCACTGGTCAAGCCTCGATTGTTAATCCACCTATGGCAGGGGGGAAACCTTCTTTTGTTGGTAACCCTTCAAAATCCTCAGAAGTATCTCCAAGAGGCACATTTAATCAACCCTATACTTGGGGGAAATTATACCATAACCCATAAGGAGGAGTGTCAAATCCTGTTCCTTCCGGAGTATCTTATGTACAACCTTATCTAAGCATCCCAAATCCCACCTAGGTCCTCAAATACAACAACCTTATCCTCCCCAAGGGTCTAATGTTTATCCTCGCCATGAGGATAATGTGTATCTTCCTCAGGGAAAAACTATTTACCCCCCTCAAGGGAAATTTGTTTATCCCCCACAACCGAATCAACCGACTTATACCCCTCAGAATCCATCGGGTTTTCCCCCATTCATGGATGTTCCTCAACAATCATCGAATCCCATTTATCCTCATCAACAAAAACCATGTGTAGAAGGGCCTACTAGATACAATTACCCATCTCAACTAGTTTATGGCCCTACTAGTGTCCCTATGCCACACCAGTATCACCTTCAGGTTAATCGACAATTACCCTTCCTTGTTACTCTAGATCTCCCAGACTTGTCTAGGTTGACCAATGATCCCATACTACATTTTCCTTTTTGGCTAGTGATTTCTACTAAATTATCTTCTGACATCCCAAATTTTCATGTTAAACCTGGAGAAGACCCAAATAACCATGTGATGACATTCCATTTATGGTGTTCATCAAACCCATTAATGGATGATTCTATACATTTACGTCTCTTTCATCACATCCTTATGGGCTTAGCGGCCAAGTGGTACATTGAACTTCAATGAGGTTCTTTTCAATATTTCAACTCCCTTTCTATGGCCTTTCTCATGCACTTTCAACTTCCCATCTATTATGAGATGGGTACTGAACTTTTGACCTCCCTTCGTCAAACCAACTCCATGCATATCTCTGATCACGTTCATGAGTGGAGATGATGACAAAGGTTGATTAAAGCGATCATTCTCGACCATTTATTGGCTGAATGGTTTACTAACTCTCTGTTACCCCCAATTTCTTGTGATGTCGCCATGGGAGGTGTAGTCACTGAGGAAGAAGCCATTTCCCGGGCTCAGTACTTGGATTTGGTTTATTCACAATCTGTTACTTTTTACGAGTTGATTCCAAATGTTACCCGTGCCACTATCGATCCATCCAAACCTTCATCCATGTCACATGCAGATGGAGTTATCAACTTATCGGCACCGTCAAAACCCAATCTACATCACAGTCGACTAGAATAATAAATCGCTTTGTTTCAGTTCTCGTTCCCAATTTGACCTCACTCTCCTCTACCTCACTCCCAACTCAAGTCTCTAAGGTGAATGTAGTTCAATTAGCCCCTTCACAACAATCCGAAGGTAAGAAGAATACAAAGCATAAAACCAATAATAATAATAATAATGAACATTCCAAAACCCAAAATCCACCGCCTTCTACTAAAAAGCAACCAAAGACCAAACAAAAATTCCCATTTCTTATTTGTGGTGATGATCATTACACCCGAGACTGTCCACATCGCGAAGAAGTTGAAAAAAATTTCAAAGGGAATTCCTATCCTGCCATGTTAACACAACCTTTCCCTCAACACCAATCCATGGTTGCTCAAGGACTCGCCCCCCCCATAGGGAGAAGTTCCATGCATCCTCCTAATGATGAATCCTTGACAAGTGTTAATATTTATATGTTCAATGGGATTGATTTAACCACTCGCACTATGACATATGACACACCAGCTAAACCTGACAAAGAAAAGGTGACTAACGGTTCTTTACCGGATCCATCTCCTACCTCTGTTAGTCCCCCATATATTATTCCTCCATATGGGTCACTTCAGATAGAGAAACCTATGTTCGAATCTTTATTACTCCCTCCCAAGAGCACCATATGTAAGTCTACTTTCAATCCTAGTTTGTGTGTCGCCCAAAACTACAACATTGTTGAAGACTTGGCTCAAGCACTATGTGCTATGTCTACGCTAGAAGTTCTAAAACACTGTCCAATTCAATGTAGAACACTCTTGGATGCCATTGGCTCCATTGATCCTGAGTCGTCCAACAATATCACGTTTAATCTGGACAATTTCAAGTCATGAATTTCTCACCAACTTGCTTTTCAAATTGATGTTGTTGTTCACAACCTACACATTCACCGGACTATTTTGGATGAGGAATATTCCACCTGTGTCATGTCATTAGCTTGTTGGAAAGTATTAAAATCACCTACACTTAACCAATCCCCTACAATGTTGCATTCATTTTATGGGAGAGGTTTCCATCCTCACGGACTCTTGCATTCCTTAGTCGTTCAATTGGGTGGAAAAACTGTCTTTGTTGATGTCGACATAGTCGATGCTCCCCTTAACTACAACTTTTTATTAGGAAGAAGTTGGTTTTATGCCATGGCTGGTGTCGCTTCATCGGTGTTTCGATGTGTACAATTCCCTCATCAAGGAAAAATTGTCACTATCGACTAGATAGATTACTGTACACCTGACACTCGCACACCCGCCACCAACAATATTCCTTTCTTGGGATATCATAAGATCACGTATGAAAGTGTTGGTGTAGGTATTTTGAAAGACTCTTCTCTTATGGGTACTTTCCCTGCACTACTTCCTCCTACCACACAACATATTTCCACAATCAATATGATTTCGACTATGGCCTATCTGTCTTTAGAATCATTCGATCCTTGGCTTGTGCCTAGTCCATTATAATTCAATTCACTAGGTGACACGATGCCACTTAGTCTTTCCAAGGCTTCATACGTTTCTATTCAATCCACCTCTCCCTCCATAGATGACCAACATCTATTGGCACCCAACACTTATTTGATGCCATCTTGGTTGAACTCCTTGTCTTCTTCTTTTGACTACATTTTCCAGATCTTTCCTTCAGACGAATCCATTATGGAAATTCTTAGTATTGATGAAGTACGTTGGGCTGACAACCATCATCGATCCTCTTTTATTCCACCTCTAGAAGAAATTGAGGAAGATATACACTCTATCTTCCCCCACTGATGTTGTTGATTCTCCACACTCTCCTATACTTACCCGGGATACTATTTTTGAGGGGAATTTATGCAACATATATTCTACAGTCATTATTGATAATTTGATAAAGGAAGGTATCGTGGAAAATATTAATCTCGGTGCTAATTGTTCGCTCAAGGAAGTGGTTTCTTACACCGCTTTATTTAAATAATTTTATGATGTCTTCGCTTGGAGCTATGAGGAAATGCCAGCGATCGATCCTTCAATAGTTTTTCATGAAATAAAAACTTACCCAGGCGTTAAACCTGTCCGACAAAAACTTCATCTGATTCATCCCAAGAAAACTGCAGCCATAAAGGCAGAAGTTGAGAAACTATTAGAACTAGATTTATCTATATTGTCCCCTTAACAGAATGGGTTTCTAACATTGTTCTAGTCACTAAGAAACAAGGAACCATTCGTGTCTGCATTGATTATAGGGATATTAATAAGGATTGTCCAAAAGACAATTACCCCACACCCTTCATCAACCAAATCATTGATAATTGCATTGGTAGTGCTATTTCCTCTTTCATGGACGGATTCTCAAGATACAACCATATTGGTATTCTACCCGCTAATCAACATAAGACAACCTTCAAATTCCCATGGGGAACTTTCGCATCTCGAAAACTGTCATTTGGTATCAAAAATGTTGGTGATAACTTCGAGCGGTCCATGTCATATGCTTTCCAAAATATCAAACATATTGCAAAACCTTACCTCGATGATTTACATGCCCATTCATCTCCTCGATCAGACCATATTTGTCATCTACATGCTATTTTTCTTTGATGTCGGTTCTATCGTATTCGTTTGAACCCACACAAATGCATGTTTGTTGTTGAATCAGGTTGACTCCTCAGTTTCGTTGTCTCCAAATATGGGATTAGGGTGGATCCCTTAAATATTTAATCTATCCTTTCTTTGCCTCCTCCTAATAATCTGACCCAGCTACAAAGTTTGCAGGGGAAAGAGAACTTTCTTCGCCATTTTATATGTAACTACACTAGGATTACCAAAGTATTTATGTGATTGTTGCAGAAAGACACTCCTTTCATCTAGGATGACACTTCTCAACAATATTTTGATCCCCTTAAGCATGCATTGACCAATACACCTCTGTTGCATCCTCTAAATTATGCACAAGACTACATCCTTTACTTGGCGGTCTCTACTTCCACTATCGCTATGGTGTTAGTTTAAGAGGACCATAATGGTGATGAACATGTGATATACTATCTGAGCAAGAGTCTATCCAGTCCCGAGCTCCGATATTCACATGTTGAAAAGTTGGCTCTAGCATCCGTCATTGTTGTCCGGAGATTTCCCCATTACATATTGTTGCGCACTACCATGGTCATCAGGGACTCAAACCCCATGTATCATATTCTTACACGTCAATTCCTTGGGGGAAAATATTCCAAGTGGATCGTTATTCTTCAGGAATTTGATCTCATGTTTGCCAAGTCCAAAGCTAAAAAATCCTTGTTGTTTGCAGAACTTATCTGCAATCTTCCCCATGCTAATGAAGATATTGAGCCCAAATATTCTCTCCCCGATGAATCTTTTTTCCTCATTAGCACGTCCAATCCTTGGTATGGATATATCCTTCTTTATCTTCAAGCCCAGCGTTTTCAGCCTGATATCTCCTGTGAAGAACGTCGTCATATTCATCACCATTCTAAATGCTACCTTATCATTGATGACACTTTGTATCGTCGTGGTATTGGCACTATCCTACAACATTGTTTAAATCATGATGAGGTTGAAAGTGTCCTTAATGAATGTCACCTTGGAGAATGTGGCGGTCACCTTTCTGGGATGGGTACAACTTAGAAAATTTTATGTGTCGGTTACTTTTGTCCCTCTATCTTCAAATATTGTATTGAGGCTGTCAAAAAATTCCCACCCTGCCAAGTTTTTCATAAAAAGGAACGCACCCACCCCACTCTGTTGCATCCTATTGTCGCCATAGACCCTTTGCAAAATGGGGCATTGATTTTATGCAGTGTAATCCTACCTCAGCCGGGGGGCATGGTCATATCATCGTTGTTGTTGATTACTTCACAAAATGGGCTGAGGATATGCCTACTTTTATTAATGATGGTCGTACCCCAACTCTTTTCATCTTCAACCACATCATCACTCGCTTTGGTGTTCCACAAGCCATTGTCACTGATCACGGTTCACACTTTCAAAACTAGATGATGAGTGAGTTACATGCCAAGTTAGGTTTTCACCATGATAACTCATCCCCTTACTATCCTCAAGCAAACAGACAAGTTGAATCTATCAACAAGGTCCTTAAAACCATGATTCAACTCATGGTGGGGGAAAAAAAACATCTTGGCATCTACAACTTTTCTCCACTCTCTGGGCTTACCGCACCTTAGTGAAAACTAATAATGGATTCACTCCTTTCCACTTAGTATATGGCATATAAGCAGTATTACCAATCAAGTATGAAATTCCTTCATTGAAACTCAAAGTAGAACTCTTGCCTCACACTTATGATGAAGAATAACATTTCCTATATCTGACTAGGTTGGATGAAACATGTTTCAATGCCACTCTCATTAACGAGACGTATCAAAAATGAATGAAGAGTCAATATGAAAAATTTGTCCACCCTCGTGCTTTCATAGAAGGGGACCTAGTCCTCATTTATGACCAGGCTCACGATAAATTAGGGATAGGCAAGTTATAACCTCTGTGGCATGGTCCTTACATCGTGAAACATGTATTACATAGAGGTGCCTATGAGCTAGTTGACTACAACAGAATCTGTCTTGGTGAACCCCAGAATGGGCTTTCCTTGAAAAGTACTATGCATAGAACATCAAGCATGTGTGCTTTGTACACTATTGTACTATAGTTTTGGTGTTTCTTTTTCTATTGCATGCACGAATTTTGTCTCAACCATTTATACTTTGTCTTGTGATTGCGTGCGCAGATGACATTTTCCTTTCCTATATTTGTCAGGTTTGCAGATGGCGCTAGTCGACACACCCATAATATTGCTTCTGGAGCTTGGTTCATTTACCACTTTGATCAGTTAGTGACTTCAAGAGGCATTTGCCTAGGATTGACAACAAATAACATGGAAGAATATCATGTTGTCATTGGACCTTTAACCGAGGCCTCCTCCCTAGGTATATCTCGTATAATCATTAACCTAGACTCTCAACTCATGGTTTTTCAGCTTAATCGGGTCTATGTCATTCTCAATCCTATCCTATTTTGTATCCACCTATGATTTTGTCGTCTTGAAAGAATGTTTGAATTTATAGAATATAGACACTTACCAAGAGGACTCAACAAAACTTTGGATTCGCTAGCAAATTATATTTTGGATCGATATCTCGCGCATAGATGAATTTTTTATAAAGAAAATAAATCATATAAAACACCTCACACGTAAAATAAACACATCACACAAGATTATTTGCAAACATCATTGGCATCACAAAAAATCAGATATGTGTATATATATACTGTGTAATAGAAAAGTGTTTGGTTACATAAAAAATGTACATAGAAGGGAACAATTTGAGCCCTGATTCCCATGAAATCATCATACATACTACACAAAACATCAGGAGGATCCTAATACTCATGCAACATATTGTGCTTTGAGTAGAACACCACTTCACAGGCCACTCATATAAGAAGTTAGTTCAGACTCTCAAGAACCCCCACTGTATGTCTATGTAAATGCAGGGGTATATCTCGCCTCTTGAGAGGAGGGACACCCATCGTCAGACCATGGACATTTCTCTCAACCTCCGAAAGACCCCTCACTACTACCTCATTCTCTACATCTAGTTGTATGTCTCCATGATGCCCTAGTGTTGGCATATCTACTGGATGTGTTGCACCTCTGTCTGCATGATGAAACAATCTATCTGTCAAAAACCCCTCTAGGTAAACATAAAAAATAATATTAACTTTAAAATAAAAATAAAAAACACTTGACAAGGCCTTTGGTTTCATACCTAACACATCCCAGTCTATTCCATATGGAAGTACCAGGTCCAGGATACCCCGAAAATCTACTCCAGCGTATGGAAATTCCTCCTTGACAATCAATTGACGTCTTAACCAAGCAAAGAAGTTGACTATGAATTTAAATTTCGAGTCAGTTCCCAACCTTGGAGACAAAATCGTTCAACGTTCCATGCGTGGTTCACCCATCGGTTTCACCATCAATGTGATCTGTGGTTGCATCTATGGGATTCTCTCTAATAAGAACGAACCCCAAAAGGAACCATACCCAAAAACAAATTGTTTCCCTATCTTGCATTTTGAAATTTGATCCTTCACATTGTGAAGGAATGTTGTGCTCCAGTTGAACAACCTTGGCTCCACACAATGTAGATAATAAGACATTTGGGATCTTGAAGTCAAATGTGCACTAGTGTTACCTGCCAAATTGGTGATGGAAAAAAAAATGTATCGAAGAGGCAAATATCTAACCTCTTTGATCATGATTCGGCCTCCAACCAATCACGATCCCGGAATACAATGATTTTCCACATACACTTCGACAGGCACTAGAGCCACCCATTGTCCGGATAAGATTATAGGGGCCCCTCTCTTCGAGAGGTCAGTAAAAAAATATACGTCCTCTAGCTCGATGTTGAGCATTTGTGGCCCAATCTGGAATACCTATTCAACATTATTCCATAGCCGAATCATATACTCAAGTAAAAGGACTTCCTTTTTCATCTTCTGTAGTTTAAAATAGTTGAGGAGGCCACACATTATCAAAGCAACCCTCCTTGGGGGGTTTTGTAATGCGGATATTTTACTGAGCTCGTGCTCGCGCTCCTTCCACTCAATGATGGCTTTTATCAATGAAAATTGCAAGCACAATCAATTCAGAGCCATTAATCATCTCATTATAGCAATGTTTTGGGTAATTTTAGCTTAAAAAACAATTTCTTTTTTCATTCTATGTTGGCGCTTCCCTAAATGAATACAAAGAGTGCTAGTGCTCCCCTAGAGTGCATACCAGGGAACAAAAACACGGTCAACACTCCCCTCATCCCTTTGAGGGAGCGTCGATCAGTTTCGGTGCTTAGGGCTCTCTAGGGCATAAAAAATGAAACAAAAAACTACCTAAAATGAATTTTTTTAAAATACAAAATGATTGGAAAGAGTTAAATACCAACTTGATCCAGACGGAAGTAGAAATGACTAACTGTAGATCCAACGCCAACGACTTCAAATTTGCTCTCTAAAGTCAAATTTACCACTGCTAGAATATTTTGGCATAAATGAAACGGTAAAATCATTTTTTAACCCTATTTCATTGATATAGACCTCATTTTTTGCTAACCTATAGTCTATTTTAGGTTTTAAAATCATTTTTGGAGATGTCACTAATACCTTGGAATGCAGATTCTTTATCATTTAGAGGTTTTGAAGAAGCATTGTTTTGTTTAACCTTGTCACGCTGATGAGTATGGTCTTAGTTCCTTCTCACACTCGAAAAAATATGAGAACGTAACAGAGTCGACTTTTATCTCTTTATCGGACTCGTAAGGATATATGAAAAAGGAACCCCCGAGAGTCTCCTTTAAGATGTTTTCAGACTCTCTAAACTTGAAAAGATTGTCGAGTGATCTGGTTTCCTTTCACACTCGTTTAAAAAAGGTTTTGAAATGGCATCTCCTAAAGTGGTAGTTTATCTCTTTTTTGGACTTCAGAGACTAATATTACGAAAAAGGACAAATCTTGAGTCATATTTAAGTTATTTTTAGACTCTCTAAACATGAAAAATAACCAAGTTTTTCCTCCTTTGGACTCGTTAAAAATTACACATTGAAGGGCCCATATGGGACCGAACCCTTACTTCTTTCATCTTGTTAAACAAAATAAGAGGAACTTACCAAAGGTGAGTTATATCGATCATGTTTTATCCTCCTTGAGCTCGTAAAAATAAAAATAGGTACTCGTTTATCTAGATGGGGGGGGGGAATTGAAGGAAGCAAGACATTTTTTGGAAACATCACAGGTCACTCTTCTAGACTCCCTTGAACACGACACATTGTATTTACATTTTAATCTGCTTAACCTCTTCACTGAACCAATCCTCTGAGTTTCTTTACTCCTTTGGGTTATGTTAAGAACCAAATATCAATATAGCATAGAAAAACCTCAGAAAAAGTACTCAACGCCTTAAAAAAGAGATAATTTCAGATAATAAGCCTCTTCTAGGGGGCAACCTCCTTTTACCCCACTTAAATGTTCAAGTACAAGATGATTCAAAATGAAAATGGCTCCTTGGTATATATAGGA
>SNQJ01S0044738.1:39765-89323 GCA_010110895.2 Picea sitchensis | reverse complement strand
CTTCTTTTGTAGTTCATTTATGTCCCTACACATTTCTTCACCTTCATCAAGAGTCCAAGTAGGATTTTCTGGAGGCTTATTTGGTGTAGAAGTTCCCTTTTTTGGTGGCATGTTGGCCAAGTATCACTTTTCAACCTTGATTTGAGGTGGTTCTGCTAGACAATATTTCTTTTGTTGTATCTCCCAAGTTTCAGCCCTTCTAGGTATGGAACTTTCTTTTATGTATTTATCTGATATTTCTTCTCTGCAATTCCACAGGTTTGATCAAAATTGGATGTGCCAAGTGGAATTTACAGTAACTTCCCCACAACTTGCTGATTTTTGGTCTTTCTAGGAGATATCACTTGTATAGCATGCCCCACACACAATAATTGATATAAAATTCTGAAAATCGCACCAGAAATACTACATACTGTCCACAATCTGATGAAACCAGTCCCACTCAATTTGGATCTTCTAGGAATAAGTTATTCGTGTTTTACCTGGAACACCTTCTTGAGACTAGTCAATAGGACTAGTCAGATACCCTATCATACACATGGAGTATCTACAAATTTAAGATGAACCAGAAGATGAAATTTTTACCACAATTACCTTACTAATTTTTGTAAATATCCTCCAGAGTTTAGGGTCTGAAACGTTACAAAAAAAAATTTATAGAGAAAATTCCGCAATGACTCCGTTCAGGATGATTCCAGAACCTTGTCTTGTACAGGTTGTATCTATGAAAGTATAAGGCCTCATGAGATGAATTTGGAACCCAACGTACCTTGATCCATCTACTAAATATCCTCCAAGCCGTGCCTTCTGAAACGATGTAGAAAAAGCTTTATAGCAAAAATTCCTATATGTCTCATATGTAGCAGCAAAACCCCAAGACCTTGAGGTCTGATACCATATGTTAAGAACCAAATATCAATATAGCATAGAAAAACCTCTTCGAGGGGGAAACCTCCTTTTTCCCCACTTAAATGTTCAAGTACAAGATGATTCAAAATGAAAATGTCTCCTTGGTATATATAGGAGACTAGGAGGTATAATTACAATTAATGGCCTAAAGCCGACATAAATAAAATAACATTACTAATATAATATGCCCCAATTAAGGGGTAATGAGCCAATATTAGGGCTTAGCAGGTTACCTGACGAAATTCATAGTATCCACTGCATCATGTTTTAGTCCATGTCGTGTTTCTATTTTTTGTTCCTCAATGTTCAAGGGAAGTATCTGTTTCGAGGGTCAACCATCACAAATCTCCAGTTTCAATACTGGTTTCAGTCCATAATCATTTGATTCACCATATTGCATCTCTATGGCAGTTTCGTGTCACTGATGGGGAATACATCAAGGCCCTCCTTCGAAGAGTATTTTCCTGTCAACTTCAACACATCATCTGAGAATTAGACTTAGAAAACAGTTGTTACCTTGGGACCTACATGCCTCAATGGCAGGCCTCCTCACTTCCGACAGTGGGTTTACATCATTGACCTCTAATCGGATGATTCCATGAATGTTTGAATTCGAATCATCTATTCACATTCGTAGGATTTTGCTAGGGTACCTTGGGAGTCATTGACATCATTACTAGTGATTTCCCTCGCACTTGTTAATGGTTTACCTCATTGATCGATAATCAAGTGGTCTCTACCATGTTCGACATCAAAACATCTATTCACATGGTTAGATTTGTGCCACATCGGGATCGGTAAGAACACCCTGGGTTGAGTTGTTACTCTAATATCTGCTTTACCCAGGTTGTGAAAGGAGATAACTTGAGAATATTGATATATATACTGTCACATAGATCCACTTTGTATTGGTCTATGGCTATGTTTTGTCATCTCGTATATCCATTGTGTAATTCTCGTGGCTACGATCAGTTCATGTCATGGAATTATAGATCCACATTGTATATTTGGTGGCTATACCCTTCAGTCAATATGATTATGGATCCACAGTGTATTTTATGGCGGCCATACCTTGAAAGTCCTTTATCACTCAAGAATAGGTATGCCTGCCTTGGGTTCGAAAAATGTCATAACATTTGTCTGATGGTTGTTTGCAACTTCTACTAGGTTCTCCAACTCCATACCCTTGTTTCGCCAGTATACAAAGTACTTCAATCATTAGTTTTTGTCTTCTGACCTCGTACTTTTGGGGGGAAATATGTTACACTTCAAAATTACTCACTTCGATGATGTCTCATTGTCATTATCGCAAGTGTCGCATGTGTCTCACTTTTGTCACAAGTGTCGCAGAAATCATTCTATTGTCTCTCCTGTGTCACATCGTGGACGACATCATAAGAACACTTGAGATATCCTCTAAGATTCGTTAGAAGATAAAAATATTTCTTTTTTCAAAGAGTACAAACTTTTACCTTGATAAATTACCATCATAAAAGATATTTTCGAGATCGACGCTCCCCTACCTACTTGCAAGGAGCACTAGTGCTTCTTTCCCTCTTAGAAGGGAGCGTTGCAATGCTCTGTGGACCAATTTGAGGGAGCGTCGATCTATTGAGAAAATCTTGGGGATAAATCCCCCTTATCTCTAAAGACAACTGAGAAATATCTGAGGCAGTTTGGCTCAAATCCAAGTTTACGGCTGGATCTAAAGGGAGTCCCACAACTGATGGAGTAATATCCTCAGCTTATCCGAAGAATATCTAAGGTGGTTAAGCCTCTCAAAGACTATATAAGGATTCATTCTCATGGTGAAAGGGGGAGAATAATAAGTGAAAAGTATTGTCATTTTGAATGTGGATCATTCGATCAAGGTGTTGGACAAGGAGATAACGGTGAGGCTACTACATCTGCATCTACACTTTGTAAGCACCTTATTTTGTTCTCATTAATACATGTTCTTGTCCTGTTTCATTCAATATTGCGTACATTTGAATGAGCTTGTCTTTTGGATAAATATCTATTTTAAACTAATCATGGTAGAATAGGAAGTATGCTTTGTCTTCATTGTTTATTGGATTCAATGACTCGCTAAAGGACTTGGAGATCAAGTTCAACTTGAACTGAGCGAGGACAAAATTCGTAAAATGGTACTCATACTTTCTTCTTCTCTATTGACTAGCTTAGCTATGTTTAAAGGAAAGTTAGTTTTCAAAGTTAGCACTTTTCTATCTTGGTCATAGGGGTCTAAGATCCAAGAGAGAATTCACCTGTCCGCAGGGGAATTTTCCTACAACAACTACCATAAGCTGAGTGATCCATTCCTTTAGTTCCTGATTTTCATGTTGATGTGTATATAGTGTTTTCTATGGTTGGTTTCTTTTGTTGTGCCTTTTCTTTTAAGGCTTCTCCCTCTCTAACTTCCTTGTTTGTTCATTTCCCCAATTTTCTTGTCTTCTCTAGTGGGATTTCTCCTTCTTTTTCTTGAGTATGTTGAGCTTGCGAGTGGGGATCTTCATTTCCTTGTTGCGATGATCCTTGCGATCCCTCCATGGAGGGATCATATTCATCTAGATCGTCAACAAAGTTGACCGAGGGTGGGGCAGAGGGAGGAGGAGGGTCCAAGACTATAACCAAGGGAGGATTTGGTTTTTAAGAGGCTTCTCCAAGTGGATCAAAGGGGTTGTGAGTGAGAGGAGGAGGGGGGTTGGGGGGAAAATAAGGGGATTTTTTGGGAGGGGATTTTGGTGTCAGGTTTTGACATGAGGGATTAGGTTTGGGAGAGGAACCTAAGGGCCCTAGACATGATCCAGAGTTTTTGTCGATGGAAAATTTCTTCTGTACCTGCTTCCATCCATCTTCCTAATGTTTTGTATCAACTTCTGAGGGTTTCTTGTTATTGGGAAATTTATTTGCAAAATGTTTGTATTCATGACACGATTTTCATTTGAATGGGAGTTGCTCATAGTCTAATTTCTGGATGTGGATCCAATAATCCATATTTAGTTTGATTGCTTCTGGAAGCCCTTTTTGCAGATCTAATTCCACACATATCCTAGCATAAGAATAAAGACTAGATATGGGTTCTCCCCTATCAATTAATTTTCCCAAGGTATATCCTATGATTTTCAGAACTTCATCTCCCCAACATTGGAAAGGTAGATGGGGAAGTCTTAGCCATACTGACACTACAAAGGGAATGTCATTTTCTGGGTCAAAATCTGGCGTCCATTTGTTTAGGTATAACCCTCTTGGGCCAAATAAGTAAGGGACATTTATGAAAATGAGATCTCTATCTGATTTAAACTCAAAGTAAAATATATAAGAACCCTTACCATAGAAAAAGTGATTCATGCGTCCTATTTCACTCAATCCAAATATTGATTTGACGAGGTGACGGTCATAGACCTATAAATTGACTGACAAGCGCTCTGGAGAAGAAAGTGAGAGGTTTTATTCTTGCAGAGGTGTTGGGGATTGAAACTTTTGGGATCTGATCCAATTTATTTACAAACTAAGAGAAGCTAGAGCATGGAGGGGGGGGGGGAATGAAATGAGCCAGAAAGAGACTTAATTTACAACCTACGTTGAAATCAGGGGATCTAGATCAATAGTCGTTGAGTCCATGGGGGCTGAGGTATGAGTGAAGAAGGAAACGGGATAGGGTTTCAGAGTGGTTGCAGAGTCCATGGGGGCTGAGGTATGAGTGAAGAAGGAAACGGGATAGGGTTTCAGAGTGGTTGCAAGGTTGTTATTGTGACGATGGATATTGTTGCTACCTATTTGTCTACTAGTTGTTCTATGAGGATTTTATTTGAAGATGTTACAAGCGGTATTAAAGGAATTATTGAATTCATTTTTCTGAACGCATGTATATATGACATATAAATTATTATGCTACCAATTGAAATGATGTGATTATGGCTAACTCATGAATTTGAGAACACTTATGGAGCTTGTTGACGATTAACATTGTCAACAAAGTTTTTCCCGCAAAGTGTTTCTAAATCCTATTATTATAAAAGCTAAATAATACTAGTAGGTGGGACCCCCTTGAACTATTGAAGATCATATCTGTTCATTTTTTTATGTTGTGATGATGCGCGACATGGCTTACATGGTTGATGAGACCTTGTTGGTATTGGCTATGATTTGAGCTTATGAAGTGTTGGTTCCTTATGTTACTACAACTAATGTTATTCATTGTTATCATTGCTATCTGTTCTTATTGCACCTGCACAACAAATATGTTAGTGAAAACACATAGAAGGCAGTTTGAAGAAAATAAAAAATACTATAACAAATGCAAAGGAAGAATTTGAGTTATGATATACTATATGCATGAAGGATTTAAATGATTATGAGCAAATCCTAGCTAGCAAGTAATAGTTATGCGATTTGATTGATTTATATGGTTAATATGCATATGGTGTAAAATGTTGGTGGCACATTTGGCAAGGTAATAGATGCTAATGGTTTTGCGAATTGTTGAATTATATGGAACTTCGTTCAATTATGTTATGGCATAAGTTAGAAAGGTGATATGGCCACGCTGTTGGTTTTAATGAGTGATGGTTTCGATACATGGGTTGATTAATGGTGTTAATGAAGGACTCGTTGGAATGTACTAATGCATTAATGAAATGTGGGTGGAGGTGACGCACATTTACTGCACATCATCTTTACTCCTCCCATTAGCCGCCACCCTAGTCGGGCTATTGTTCGATCTTGTTGTTGTGGTTATGCTTCGATTTCTTAGCAGAGAGGAACCACTCGACCAACTTTCATTTTAAGGAATTCGATTATAGGTATGTCGTTTTTTGGCTATTAGTGACTCTGCTATGGTTATGAAATGATTACTGGCTCAGGTGTATTGGTTTATGTTTTCTTAAGTATTGCAACTGTGTAAAATTGTTTTCTTGAAATGAATGGTTCTTCCTGCAATAATATCGAATTCGTAGAAGTTATTGGTCATCCTGGGTGGTAACCCTTTGTCATCCTTGTTGGTTTAGATGGAGGGTTCTTGTTTGGTCTTGGGTGGATAGCTATCTCCACGCATTTGTCATTAAATTCATTATTTGGATTTTATGGGTTAATGGTTGAAGGCATTCTGCGTCATTGTCTTTTGTTCGCCTAGGAATTGGTTGATTTCACCACTAAGTGCCACAAAATGGGTTTTCATGTTCTTACTAAGCCCTATATTCACCTCTATTCTATGACTGTTTGATCGAAGAGAATGAGGGTTGTACCCTACATGCGTTAAACAACATTTCCAGGCTGAATGAGAGCCTCACCTTATGTTATGGCCTTTGTCATAGATTTATTAGATGTCCATGAATGAATCTTGGTTCTTCCTGTGTGTGCACCATTGGCCTCAGATTTTTTATCGTTATGAGGAGTTGGCTCTGTTCTCCTTGTGTTGGCTACAGAGAAAACCCTTAACCCTCTAGTCTGGAGTTTTATGGAGAAGACTGTCGGGCTTGTCAAGTTTACTATGGGCTATTGTGGATTGGATGTATTGTTGATTAATTGAAATACACATTCGCCCAATTGGTCATATGATAGTTGTGTCAGTTTGGCATCTAGATACTATCACTGTTATAACAATGGTAAACCCTTCATTGTTAATTGCATAATTCAATACACACAGTCTCTCTCCTTATGGTTAATAACTCGATATTGTTAATTTAGAGGTTCGTTTCCCCGATTCGAATTGATGCATGGGAATCCGTGGTTGCTAGAGCTTGTTAGGTAGATTGATGTTTATGATAGTGATGAATTAGTTAGTTGATACATAGTCCCTGGTATTTTTCACTAAGGATTGTTTGGATGTTTAGCCGACATTTGTTACAAATGCTTGATGTTGCTCACACATACCGTGTTGTGTGTGTGGTGTTTTTGTCATGATAATTGTTAGTTTCTTTTGGGGCCAAATGGTTATTGCAACTAGGAAGACTGTATGAACGATATCCACTGCATGTTTATGATTGTCTGATTGTATAAGCCGAGTGTACACAACATAGTTGATTATAGTTTGACCAAATTGAAGCAATATCATATTATATTGATGGCTCAACACGATGGGTTGAGTTATTGTTGTGACTGTGTGTTTGGTTTTGTAAAATGGAAATGTTGCATCATGGTGTTTTGATGGTTGAGCACTGTGTATAACATGGATAGCTTGGGTTTCATACTCAGGGATACCCACAGGGTTTTAAGCATTTTTTTTTAGTTGCAACCCAATTATTTGTTGAGACATTCATGTTGTTGATACCTCATCATGTTGGATGGGTGGCCTAGATTTTTAGAGTCACATTAAATTGGGCTTTCACAGTGATGGAGTTACACTTGCATGATTGAATCATTCGGCGCATATATTGTGTTGGAATGGTGATTGTTGTTTGTATGTTTAAATATCAATTCGGGTTTTGCAATTTGATCTTGATTATTTGGTTTACTGCCCCTATATATGTTTAACGAATATCATTGCATTTAAATGAAAATCTCGATTGTAGTGGTAGTGTGACTTCATTGTTAATTTTGGAAACATGGATTTGAGTATATTTGTTGATTGAAGTATTGTATGGGCAGTGGTTGTTGTTGATGGTTTACAGAGTTGGGATTGGTCACTGTTCGAAAATTGTTATAATATGCAAAGTATATAAATGAAAGGAACAAAACCCATTTACAAATTGTGTGGAATGGATATTGTCTTGTGATGGCACTATGTTGGATATTTGATTATGAACAATGAACTAGTTAAATGCACAAAAATTGTTATTTGGTCACAATGATTGATGGTTGGTGCATCTCTTTTCGTAGAATGTTTTATGGATCACTTAATTAATTTCATGAAAAGTAATCATCTTTCTTCCCTTCCATTATTTCATTTTCCTCTAATTACAAATCCCATAACCTTCCCATATTCACTTTTTCACTCCTTTTTCTGAGATTGATTACAGTCAAGAAAATTTCGGTGTCAAGGTAGTTGAAAATGGCAGTGTCTTGTGTGGATTACAGTGATGTTTCATTGGTTTTCTTTACAGTTGATTGGTGTTGTCATTGAGCAGTAACCATGTCCTTTTCCCCCTCATTATATCATATTTTCTCTCAATACAAACCCCTCACATATCCCATAACCCTTTTTCACCCCTTGCTCATTGATTAACAAAAAACAATTTGTATGGATTGGATTGCATGAGTCTGATGCATCGCTGAGACAAATGTATTTCATATTTTTAAGAGTTGTCATTTATGGTTATTTAAAAGACTATTTTCTAATCAAGTATGCATGCAGGAATGAGTTTTTCATTCAAGGTAGCCATGGTCGAGGAAACATAGGTAGAGGTAATTGGAACCGACACCCAAGAAGGCCCAGGTTCTCCATACATTTTGATGTTGATTCCCAAGAGCTTGGCCAATTGTTTCATGTCAGATTTTTCAATTGGATTGGGAAAGGAATAGTCCAACCTAGGCTCGAAAGGCCTCCTTTCCAAGCCCCACAAGCCCTCAATATCTTCGTACCTTCTCATGTCTCATTACAGCCCAAGGTTCTTGAAAATGATGGATGGTAGGAGATTGTCCACCTGACAGTATCCCAACATCGTGGCTGGCCCAACTTGTCCTTGCCTACTCCTCTGCCTATTAACCCCATTGTCCAAGATTCCCCTGACCACTCGCCAGTGAAATCCTCCCATGCTAGCAAGAGATTGAAAATTGAAGACCACCATGCCCTTGATAAAGGAAAATCCATTGTTGCCCCATTCTCACCCACTAATGGCTCTGACAAATCCATGTCTTCCCGGATGCATTTGAGGGATGATTGTTCCCACGTGATCAACAAGATTAGGCCTAAAGGCTCTACACAGCCAAAGGAAAATTCAGGAAAATCAAGAGGTGACAACAACAATCAAGGAAGGTTTGCATCACAGACTGCAAAATATGGCTTTTGAGTTTTTATTTTTATCCATTGTTGATAATGGTTGACTTCAGGAAATTTTGGACAACATGTTTTATTTTGGATATATGAGTAATATGTTTGAAAATAATCTCAAATTTCATGAGATAAATTTGCCAAAAGTGAATATGTTGATGGGATACACAAGGAGGTGTGTTTTACTTAACTAATGGTTATGTTATGATTGTTATGATTGTTCTGAACAAAAGGGATTCACAAGGGGTCTCACCTACTAGTTATTATTTATTTCTAACACTTATTATAATTATTACTCTTCCCCCTAACTAAAGTTAGTTGAGTCTTTTAATTAACTTAACTAATGAGTTGGTTCAACTACTTCAACCAATTCTAATTGTTTAAAATCAAAAGGAAAGGGAGGAACAAGAGGAGGATAGAAGCAGAAGCATACTAAGGTTTTCTCTTTGAGTTTATGTTGAGATAATTTACTTTTCATTCATTCATTATTCATCACAAGCCTAATTCTCTTTTATGATTGTAGGGTCTTATTGTAGACAGAAGTATTCAAGACTGAATCATATCATTCAGACACTTGTTTTTCAGAGGTGTTGATCTATGTTTGATAGTTTGTGTAGACTTGTTTTTTTATGAATTAATTACATAAAATTACATAAAAAGTAAATTTCCAACAAGCTTTTTGTTGATAAAAGACTAGCCTAAGCACTTGTAATTAATACTTGTGAGTTAGGATGTTATTTTTGTTGGCTATAAACATAGGGTGATATTCTCGTCTATTTTTCTTTAGCGAAGAAGAATCTGAAAATGCTTGAGTAAGATGATTTCATATATTTTCCTCAATAGAGTTGTTAGATAATGCAACAAGAAAGTTGCAGGTTATTTAAGTAGTTACAAAATTATGAATTGTAGAAAAGCTATGTTGAGGGAACATAACAATAAAAATATTTTTGGGGGTAGAAGAAAATAGTGTTTGATAATGCATGTGTAAAGAATGATGGGTTCATTCCAACTAATAGTTGGATTAATGGAAGTGAATGAATTGTACTTGTAAATAATTATGATATCACTTTGTGAATTATTTTTAATTGTTTTCATGAAAATATATATATTGTACATGAGATACTGACAGTTGTTTGGTTGAGTGAAGGTTGAGGAAAATTATACATGGAGTGATATTAGATATGGAAATAATGTAAGCCCATAAGGAAGGATGGTATCTACTATTTCAAGAGCTAAACATTATGGACATAATATCATGTTTGAAAATTTTATTTTTTTGTATAAAACAATTTTGGAAATTGGAATCTAAAAAAAATAAATTACTGACAATTTGTTTGGTTGTGTGTGAATTGAGAAAATTGTAGGGGGAATGGTCTTGGTTATGGTAGGGATGTAAGCCCATAAATAAGACCAGTTTATACTATTGCAAGAGCCAAATAGTATGAGTAGAGACCTCACACCTGGGAATTTTATTTTCCTGTATAAAATTGATTTGGAAATTTATAATTAAAATTGTTATGATATGCTAACAATTTGTTTAGTTGTACAAAAATTGAGAAAAAAGAAAAATTGCAGGAAGGGTAGTATCAAGTATGGAATTTTTGTAATATGTAATAAAGACAAATTCCTTCTACTGCAAGAACCAAATGAATTATGACCAGGAAGCTCATGCTTGGAAATTATAGTTTCCTATATAAAACATATTTGACATTTATGATTGAAATTTTTTATGATGATATATCATGATGATTGTATGTGTAACATACATGAGATGTTTAATAATGAAGTTGTAATCTCAGAAAGAAGAAAACTAGGAGTAAATCAAGCTCAATAACAAGGGAATTCAACGAAGAAATTCTAGTGGGCTTGTTGCAAATGGAGTTCTTGTAGCCACAACATTGAAACATTCCTCGACAAGTGTATTAAATCCCTAAAGACAAGTGGTACAACCTGAAGGACTGTAGATAAGAGAAGTGGGTAGAATTCCTTGGGTTGTGCAGGATGATGGGGATTGAGAGCTTGTGATTTGGATTTGTTTCCAAAAATGTAATTTGTAAAAATATTTTGGCATGTTTTGGGTCAGAGGGCCTATGTATATAAGCCTTGTTTGGGTTGCATGTGCAGGGTAAAGAATAGATAGACTATATTTGTAATTTTAATAATGTTGGAATGATTTTGTGCAATGACGACAATGCCAAGATAAGGGTAGGGGGGTGTAACACCCCAATTTTGATCCCTAAGAACTAGAATGTATTATGTAATTGTGGTTGATGTTGGTGAGCCGATAAAGTTGAAAAGGGGACAAGGTTCCTAGGGAAATGTAATAAACCTATATATATTAATCAAATACATTGGTGTTTGCAAGACAAACAAGGACAAGATATAGGGGGATATGATTACATGAGAGAGGGGGCTAAAGGAGATAAATATTTTTATTATATTTTATTTGCCCATATTGTTTTTTATTGAGAAAAGTGGTTACATGAGATTTTGGGAGGAAGTCCATGTGGTTCTATATTTAATGTAATTATATAAACATCCATTGTGGATTGTTTTGGGGGTTCTCCATTTTACTCTTACAATATTTTCTTAGGATTCTTATTCATTTACTCTTGCTAATTTGTATTCTCTTGGTATGAGCATGGAAACAAATGACTAGAGGTAGAGAGCCATTGCTAGATGTTTGTGAGTAATTATTAATCATTCCAGGAGAGAATAGATGTCGGTGTGCATGAGATTGATGGTAGTTCTCGAGAACTATAACATGTGAGAATCCTTAGAGTTTCCATCATGTATATTTCCTAACCAATATCACCAAATCCATGGAGATAAATGGAATAGCTTGAGGTGCTACATGGATGAGAAAGGGGTTCATTTCTTTGGGTTGTGTAGGGTCAAGGGGAAAGGGAGATGGAAATTAGGATTATTGTGTGGTTGGGAAAACATGAGAGCTATTTAGCTAATTGTTGTGTGTTTTAGATTTGGCCTAGGACTCATCCTTATGGATTCATAGCCCTAGAGGGAGGGTGACCTAGTGTTTAAAATCAAAACAACAATGTCTATGGTTGGGAGGAATGTCCTTGGTCTACAGCTAGTTGGTGATGGTTTAATTAAAAAAATTGTGTTTCATAAATTATATTTCGATGTATATATTTATCTTTGAGATGTATTTTTGTCTGCATGCTTGTCGGTTATTGTTGTGCATGGCCCGTTGTTCATTCCTTGGATGATTTATCATGATTCTTGATTATTGTTTGTGTGTTTATTGCATTCTTTCATGCTTAATTTCAAATTAATTATTTTCATATTTCAAAATTGATTCAAAAGGTGTGTTTTAATGTAGCTTGTCGAGCCTGCTGGTGGAAGGGTACATTACATTCCCTCTCCTTGATGTCGAATATCTATGGGATATTTGATGCAGACACCCCCCTTACCCCCCTAGGGGTTTTTGTGACCTCCCAATCAAGGATATTCAAATATTTGAGCCGAATCGACTCTTCGGGACCCTGTTGGCCCCACAATTCATTTTGCACATGCCCCTTTTTCTCCTAGGTACAGGTCCTATGAGACCCATGAGATCCTGTTAATCCCATTATCTTATTCACATGGCCTTGAGTTATGACCTCAGGCCAATCATCTTTGCAACTAAGCACTTCAGATATTTTGTGAGTAGCTTGATCCTCTTTCTTCTGGGGTACCCTTCCTCTGAAATGCATGAATCTCTGCCACGTGTCCTTCTGGATCCAATGGTCCAGATATACTTCGCGACTTCACGAAGATTTCACTTTTCTCTATGCAAATTCTTCCGAAGTTCTTTCTGGTGAACTCTCAGATATGCTACCACTTGTCTCCTAATAATCAACGTTCAAGATCTACTCCGACTTCGAAGCTTTGGTGACCTTGCACTCTGGTCAACTAAAAAATCCAAAAGAATGATTTCTCCAGACTTCCAGATCTCTAACCACCTGTCTCTCTGGACGATCGATGGTCCCACTTGGCTTCGATACTTTGGTACTTCACTACCCCATTCTCCTATCGATGTCTAGAATCTGGTGTAACGGTCCATATCTCTCGTTTTGTAGTTGATCTGTTGGCTTCTACAGCTCCTCCAATTAATCTTTGTCTTCCTCTCGAAATTGGGAAAAATTTATAAGTATCAAGGTTGTGGCCTTCAATATTCCTCTCGCAAGCCTGACTGCTGGGTATCGATAATGATTTTCCTTTCGAGCCTTGGGACTTAGAATAATTATTCTTCTACGCACCCCCTAAATTTTTTGTGTAGACTTGCACTCGACTATCCTCTAAGTCTTAACCTTGTTGTGTTCCCTCTTGGCAACCTTTATCCCATAACTTAGAATTAAATTTATCATGCACTCCTTGTTCTCAACCGAACCTTCAGATGGTTTCTCGCAACACTTTTCTAAGTGTAGGCCTAGTGCACTCCTTGCACATGTCTTCCTCCAGAGTTTTCAACAATTCTGTTAGTTTCCTCCTCTAACACTCCTCTTCTCAGAATTCGAAACATAATTCCTTTTGTGCACACTTTCACCTGCTCAATGCCCTCCTGGAAGAGTTCTATAGAGTATTCAACAACTACATTCTACACTTACTCCTATGTAGACTTTCCTCCAAGGTATTCAACAACCTTAAGGTTCCCCTCTAAGTCTGTGAATTATTCTTTTGTGCCCTCTTGACACGTTCTTCTCTGACTCGTAAGAGTTCAAATGCACACTCCTTACGATGGATATAGAGTTTAAAAGATTCTGTTGTGCACTCCTTTCATATCCTAAAGAAACCAGAACAATTTAACGCAACTCACAGATAGAGAATTTCTATCCTTACCCTGCAAATAAAAACTAACACACACCTATAACATAAATTCATACAAACACAAATGACATTCATAAACAAACACCCACCATACAGGAATTTGTAAACAATGAAATATGTTCTTTTGTATTAATCTCAGAATGTCAATTACAATATGTGAGCTCAGGCTACAATTGATTCTCGACTCTTCTCACCTCTCTTTGGATTACAATGTTTTACAATTGATCTTCAACAACCTCTACTGGGCATACGATACAAATATTTATACAATATGAGTCTCATCAAGTCTTTCCCTCCAAGCTACACTACTGGTGTCTAATCACCATCAAAACGCCTAACTACCGAGGTAGATTACAATGAGTGGAAAATCTAGTCTGAATCATATCTATATCCCTCCTACCATCATCCATTTAGGGCGACCTTATCTATAGCTTTTGCTCAGGCATGATTTGGCTTTGCTCAAGCCTTACAAAATGTACTTGCATTAATTACATTTAAATTTTAAAATTCAAGGGAAAAATGAGAGAGATGGTGCCTCTCCCTTCCTTGAATGTGCACCAATGTGTTGGATACATGGCATGTGTTGAGGTGGAGCGATGCTCCTGCATCATACTCCACTACTGCAAAAAATTCATGAGATCCTTCTCATGATCTTCCCAACTCTATTGAAATCCTCCTGGATCTGAAACTTCTCTCTAGAGTTGTCCACCTTCTCCTCTTATTTGTTGCTGCTACTATTGCCCCACTACCCATGAAGGTCCTCCTATGTTCAACTTCTCCTCACTTGCAGCTTCTTTTTTTTACTTCACCATCAGCCTTCTTATCTCCTCTATGACTTCTTACAGTTGTTGGTTGGATTCACTTATGCAGTCTCCTTGACTGTAATTCCTCTTTTGTATACACATCAAAGGGTATATTGTCCTGATCCCCCATGCTACCTTCATCTCCTGTGGCGTTGGCTGCCCACTCTACTGCAAATCCCAATTTTGCAGTCTCATCACTGAGCTGCTTCTCAGCTATCTCCTTTAACAATTCAACTTCTATCAGTTCTTCTTCTGTTGGTTCAACTCCAGCTTCCTCCAGCTACTCCTCATGCTGGTATGTTTCCTCTGGCATGGTTATGTCCTGGAAGCCATCTTCTATTTCTACATTTTCCAACCAATCCTCCAGCATATTCAACGCCATATCCCATGGTGTGAGCATGTCATTTGAATTCTCTATTTCTTCTATTGGGGAATACTTTAGTATTTGCTCCTTCTCCTCCTTAACGATAATCACGACTGGTTGTCCTTCTTCTTCAGTTTCACCTGAACCTTGTTCATTGGCCTCTGTTGGGATAATTGGAAGGAATATTTGAATTCCCCCGATGATTAGAATACTCCTATAATCCTCCTCCTGTGTGATGGAAGTATTTAAATTATCATCATCTTCATTCACATGGTCTACAACTGCACATGAATCTTCATATGGATGAGGCCTTTCTTCTTCCTCTTTTCCATCTGTCAACACCCCTTGTTGACATGAACACTTAGCTAATCTCATATTTTCTCCCTTTCCTACCTGGAAAATTGGGGTTTCTCCTCTGCCCTCCTGGCAGTTTATGAGATCAATTGATCTCTTCTCATTGCTCACCTGACAATCTATGAGATATTTTCCAAATATCTTTCACTCGTCACTGAGGTTTTCAGCATGCCTCAGCCACCTTTTAACACCTAATGTTTCCTTCTCTCCAAGAACTTATGAACATGCCATCTAGATTTATTTTTAAGAGGCCATTCATATTTCCAATGTACCTTTGCCTCTTGTTGCATATTCAATGCTAAATTATGAATTGATTTTCTTATGGTGGTCTTCTCTTCAACCACGCTCATGGCCTTTAGTAGACATATTTATTTCTTCACCTCCAACCCACTTGTCTGTCTACCATTTGTTGCACACCTTGCAACAGTATTTACAGAGCGTCACACTCTGTCTCCCTTCACCCACTGTTTACAAGAAAAATCAATCTTTGAAACTACTTGATGTAGTCATATTGTCTCCTATGCCTACATAAATCAATTATGTGGCTCTAATACTACCTGATGCAGAACCCCGCTTACCCCCTGGGGTTTGCATGACCTCCCGGTCAAGGATCTTCAAATATCTGAGCCGAATCGTCTCTTCAGGACCATGTTGGCCCCACAACTCATTTTTCACAGGTCCCTTTTTCTCCCAGGCACAGGCCATGTGAGACCCATAGGCTCCTTCTAAGCCCCTTTTCTTCTTCACATGGCCTCAAGTTATGCCCTCAGGGCAATCCTCTTCGCAACTCCATGCTTCAAAGATTTTGTGGTAGATTTCTCCTCTTTCTTCCAAGGTACCTTTCCTCCAAAATGTGTGAATCTCTGCCACGTGTCCTTCTAGATTCCATGGTCTAGATATACTTTTCTCTTCATGACTTCGCAAAGATTTCACTTTTCTCTATGCAAATTCTTTCGAATTTCTTTCTCGCGAACTCTCAGATCTGCTGCCACTTGTCTCCTAACAAAGAATGTTCATAATCTTCTCTGGCTTCGAAGCTTCGGTGACATTGCACTCTGCTCAACTGAAAACTCTTGGAGAATGATTTCTTCAGACTTCCAGATATCTAGCCACCTATCTCTCTAGATGATGGATGATCCCACTTATATTTGAGACTTCGGGACTTCACTACTTCACTCTCTTGTCAATGTCTGTACTCTATTCTAATGGTCCAGATCTCTCGTTCTATAGATTATCTTTCGACTGTTCCAACTCCTCCACTTAATATTTCGCTTCCTCTCGAAAATGGGAAAAATGTCTAATTATCAAGGTTGTGCCCTTTGATATTCCACCCGCAAGCTGGACTACTGGGTATCAACTCTGCTTTTCCTCCTGAGCCTTGAGACTTAGGCTAATTCTACTTTTGTTCACTCCTTATGTTTTATGTTCAGCATTTCACTTCACTCTCCTCCGAGTCTTAACCTTGTGGTGTTCCCTCTTGGCAACCTTTCTCCCATAAATTCGAATTAAATTTTTCACACACTCCTTTCACTCGACCGAACCTTCAGACGATGTCTCACAACATTTTTCTGAGTGTAGGCCTGGTGCATTCCTCGTACAGGTCTTCCTCCAAATTTTTCAACAATTCTATGAGTATCTTCCTTTGACACTCCTCTTCTCAGAATTCGAAACAGAATTCCTTTTGTGCACGCTTTCACCTGCTCAATGCCCTCCTGGCAGAGTTATACATAGTGTTCAACAACTACGTGCTACGCTTACTCCTGCAGAGAATTTCCTCCAAGGTATTCATCAACCTTGAGGTTCCCCTCTGAGTCTATGAATTATCTTAGTGTGCCCTCCTGGCACGTTCTTCTCTGGCTCGTAAGAGTTCATATGTCCACTCCTGGTGTTGGCTACAGAGTTTCTAATACTTTGTTATGCACTCCTTGCACAACCTAAAAAACCTAGAAAAATTTAACACAACTCACAGATAGATAATTTCTATCCTTACCCTGCAGATGAAAAGTAACACACACCTACAACATAAATTCATACAAACATAAATGACATTCATAAACAAACACCCACCACATAGGAATTTGTAAACAGTGAAATCTATTCTTTTCTATTAATATCATAATGTCAATTACAATATGTGAGTTCGGACTGCAACTGAGTCTTGAATCTTCTCTCCTCTCTTTGTCTTGCAATGTTTTACAATTGATCTTTAGTAGCCTCTACTAGGCATACAATACAAATATTTATACAAGAGGAGACTCATTGAGTCTTTCCCTCCAAGCTACACTAGTGGTGTCTAATCACCATCAAAACGCCTAACTATTGAGGCAGATTACAATGAGTGGAAAATATATTCTGAATTAGATTTATATCTCTCCTGCCATCATCCATTTAAGGCAACCTTATCTACATCCCGTGAAAAATAAATATTTGGCTTTGCTCAAGCCTTACAACATGTACTTGCATTAATAACATTTAAATTTTAAAATTTGAGTGAAAAATGACATGGTTGGTGCCTCTCCCCTCCTTGAATGTGCGCCAATGTGTTGGATAGTTGGCGTGTGCTGAGGTGGAGCAATGCTCCTGCATAAATATTAAAACCCATTTGTATACCTAGAAATGGGCTTATTGTTGGTTGATAAATGGCTTAAAAGATCTTGTTATCACTCTGTGATTTCCCTTAGATGAATGAGGAAAACCCAGAGGTAAACAAAAACAAATATTTAGGAATGGAATCTATCCTTTCCAACCAAGAGAGGGCTCTCTCTTGCAACTTAGTCAAGGATTGACTAGTTTTGTGAAGTGTGGTGGCTAGATCTTTTGAAAATGATGGGAGGGTTTATGAAATGGTGTTTGAACAAGAAAAAATACCATTGGAAAAACACTTTGTAATTACAAAATCCCAAAATTCCAAGAAGATCAATAAACAAAGGTGGTAGTGTTTCGAGGCAAATTCGAGATAAGTGATAAATCATTTCAAGACATATATAAATCAACAAGTGGAAATAGGTTAGAACAAAATCAATATTCAAAGGCATCTAGATGAGACATGTGGCAAACATTGTGACATAACATTCAAGTATATCAATGGTTTTCCAGTTTTCTAGAGATTTTTTCATGAAGCATTTATCCATTTAAAGGATGCAAGTGGCAATTAAATCCAAGGCTTTAAAGAAAAATATCTTATCGAAGAGGAAAAGGATCATACCCATCCTTTCTAGGAGAAAAGTTAGCAGGAATAAGGCACCTGACAAAAATGATTTTATATTTTGATTGATTTAGTTTTTGCAACCATTTTAGATTTATATTTATCTTTAGTTTATTGATTTAGTTTATAGAATTTCGTTAACAGTTTAATAAGTGGTATTATCTAAATTTTATTTGGAAAAAAACATCTTTATTAAAAATAGGCCTGGTAATCTTCCTATTTATTTAAATAGTTTGCAATAGAATAGTGTGTTGGTTTGAGTGGTGAAAAAAGGACTCTGGTGCATTGTACTCTATTTTTTCTGAAATGAATTGAACATTTCAATACAAAAGTACAAGACATCTTGTTGCAGAGATTCATGTGACGATGATTTTCAGTCTGTGTTTCTCCTTAAGAAAATGTTTATTCTCTCTTAGCATACCATTTGAATGCATTTTATTCCAATATTTAATTGAATCAAATGATGTAGAATTCACCTATGTGCTCTGTGTCATAACAAATAGATATTTTCGTTTTCTCTTCTGAAGTTGATGCACAATTCATCCTAGCTTGATGCTCTATGTTGGTGATTTGTTCTTCTTGTTATTCCTCTGCCATACTACAATTATTTCAAGTCAAGAAATATTTTCTACCTTTCCTCTGCAAATAAGTTGTCCTACCACTAGTTATTGATACTTCGATTAAGTTTCAGCCTTTGACTCCATGCCCAATGGAGATTTTCTCCTAAGATCTGCCACCAATTATACAAACATTGTTATTATCTGAACATCTAGCCACTTTACTAATTGAAAAATAGTAAGAGAGATCCCTCTCTGGATCGGAAGGGATAGCTTCCAACCCTAAAACTGGTTTGTAGGTTACTGTTGTGTTTTCCTCCCACAACCAAGGAAAATTACAGAGTGATAACATTTTGGCACTATTTCCAGGTATCGAAGGTGAAATCTTCCCTGGGAGAGAACAATAGAGATCTAGATTTGATTTCTGACAGTGAACAGAAATCAGACACTAGAAGGATATGCATCATTCACCTTACGACTTTACTGTCAGCATAGTCCATATTTTAGAATATCACTGGAAACTCCATTGTCTGAAGATGAATTCAACTGCAAGGTATGCTCCCATGAATCATTCTCATATACCTGGTTTTCCAAATCATATTCCTTGTGTAGATTGGAAAACATATCTACCAAAGTTCAAAGATCAAGATGGAGATGTTGTTGCTTTTCATTTGGTGAAATTTCATATGCATGTACATAAGCTAAAGGTTCAGTTTCATGAAGAATTCCTAATGAAAATGTTTATGGTTATTGTAGATGAAAAAGAAAGGTCATGGTATGAAATCCTACAAGCTACAATTATATGTTCCCTTAAAGATTTCTATTCAATATTTTGTAAAACTTATAGATAAATATACCCTTCTATAGTGTTGGTTGAAAAATTCTGCGAAAAAATTGAAAATATTATTCAACTCATGGGAATTGATATTGAAAACCAAGACCTAATTGATGAAGAAATATAGGAATCCCTCTCTAAATTATTTTCTCATCGTCAAGAAAAATTAGAAGATAGTGGCCATGATACTCAGGAAGACTTATATTAGGTAGTAGCTTCTCCATTGGCTAAAAATGAAACAGATCATGATCTTGATGTTGAAACTCATGTTCCTCCCCCTGAATTTGATGAAAATGCTTAGACTTTAGGGAACCAATATAGGGATGAGGATTTCAAATATTTCTTCAGAATATTCATTTTTTGAATCCTTATTTCAAGACCAAGTGTGTCAAAATAAAATTTATGAAACTACATGTATAAAAACTTTAGCAAGTGAAATCATGCATGATATCTACCTTCAACAATTACAAGAAAATTTTGAAGAAAAAGCATTTCTTTTAAATCCTATTTTCAAAGATCAAAATGAGGTTTTTGTTGAATTACATGGAGAATAATTTATTGATGATGAATCAGGACATGATAGAAATTGTGATCAAACTTAGGAAGATGCAGATCAAATACATTTGTATGAAGAAGATATCGTTGCAGACCTAAAATAATTTCAAGATGATCAAAGACATGATGATGAAGGTTCTGATCCTTGCAAAGGCCAATGGATTATTGAAGATCACATACAATCAGCCTATGAAAAATTAGTTTTGATCATGATCCTTTTGCTATTTTGAATTCTTTGAAGTAAATTTTTATTCAAGAACCTCGTCAGTTTTATAATTCATTAGTTGCTTTAAAATACAATGAAATGCATGATATTGAAAGGTCGTCTCTCAAAGATCTACAAGATGATGATGGAAATTCTTCAAATGCATTTGAAACCTTCACAGATATAGTAGATGTCCTAAATCCCTATGAATATCAATTTCTCAATATCTAATCATCATTTCCAAAGAATAATGAAATGGAAATTACTAAAGGTAAAGTTCCAAATTCTCATGAAATTCAACTTGTATATGATGAATATTCATAGGATGAAGAAGAGAAAATTTCAATGTCAACATGCACAGAAAATTACAATAATGTTTTCCTGTTTGATGATTATGATATTGAAAATGATGAACAAAAAGAAGGTTTTGTTCAATAGGAAACATATCAATAGCATTATGAAAGCAATCAGTATGTGTATGAAATATATGAAGAATATTCTTGGACAGACTATGAAGAAGATAGGGATCAATTATATGAACAAATGATCATGTCATTTTCTTTAGAAACTATTGAGCAGTAGAAACAAAAAATCAGTGAGATCACTTCTTCCATTATTGAATCAAGAGATTCAGGAGGTATTAAGTGAATGGAGGTCAACAAAATCAATCCTGAAACATAAATCATATAGAGGGATATCAGGAATATTGGACAGCTGGACGAGGTATGGGTTGACTCCTAATTTTTTTGTCTTGTCATGATTCAGTGGAAATATACATGGATTCGAGATGGAGCATGAAATGTTTTGTTTTCAACTCTTAGAAGATAGAAATACAGAGTTGTAAATATCTGCTTCCAGAATATTTTTTTAATTTTGAAGTTGTTCCCTTTTCCTTTTGCTCAAGGATGGAAGAAGAATTCATCTTGTTATTAAATTTTTTGCATGGTTGCATTGGAAATCAGTTTATATTCGAGTTGAGAAGTGAATTGATTAGTATACGAAAATGTATATAAATAATCTCTCTATCTAAGAATTTGGTTTTTAGTTTGATGTGGTTTGCAGATGGTGTGAATTAGATCAGAGCAATCAGGACCCCATGTCCCAATAGAGTCACAGGTCATAGGTCACAAGTTGCAGGTTGAAGGTCTCAGAAAAGATTGGGTTCATCCCAATGGATAAGGTGTTACAACAAAGTTTTCCTCACCCCATGCAACTTTCTTGGATGGCCTTTAAATTTCCATATGCAGACTTGAAGTCCCCTTTTGTACCTTCTATATCCAAAAAGAACATTTTCCCACATATACGCGCCCTATCAATTACACAACAAGCATATATGCAGTTTGCTCCACTACAGCCCACATACATTGGGTTTGATGCTCAAAATTAAAAATAATGTTAGGTTTCCATGCCATGTCATGCGATCCATGATCCTTGACCTTCCATATACTGGAAACGCTCTGAATCGTCCCTTCATTTCCATTTGAAGGCTATAAATTGAACCATATCTAAGCCTTGAAGGAGAGAGAACAATTCAACTTTGAGAGCAAAGACACTCTAGAGAAATTTCACTTCATATTAAGTCGGCATCCCTTTGTCCTTGAAAGTATGAACTCATTTTCCAACCCCCAAGATATTCCTTCTTTGTGATGGAGAACCTCATTGTCTCATTTATATGAGCTTGTATTTGGTGGAGGATTGAAGTGTTGGAGGCCCAACTGGAGGGACTTAGTTTCTTGGTTCCGATATGTGTCATTAACAAGTTTGTCACTTATATACTTTTGTTTATTATTTTAATAGAAATAATCTTTCCTCGTCCAATTGATATCTTGAAAATATTCAAATTATTATTCCATGGTAGTATTTGTCATGTATGTTAATGGATTATGCTAACATTATATATTATCACCATATGCTTGTGTATATTGTTTGTCGAAGACAAGTTTCAAGTATAAATCTTTGAGTTGTGTGCCCAACGATAGTGTTCACCGAATGTCTAGACAAAGTAGGCTCTTGGCCTTGTTTTGTTAGCATTTCATTTATATAACATACTTGGGATTAGAGTTGATTTCTACATGTCATTCCGTCTGTTGTGGTTTATCCCATGTCATAGAGAGATTTTCCTCGTATCAGAATTGGTGACCATATTGGGGAATGATCTTTCTTTGGGGGTTTTGGAGTGTTTTTCTCCTTGATTTTATCTCTGTTAGCCTGAGTTTCCTTGTCACCCGATTGCTTGACAACCTATTTTTACTTTGCATATTAGTTTCTTTTCTTAACCCTTTCCCTGACAATGTTTTTATGGGTTTACGTGGTTTTTTCCTTGACAGACACATACATACGCAAGATTTCCTCCTGTAGGGTGTGTACATACGCAAATTTTTCTCAAACAATTGCATACATTAGCTCTTTAGTCTTGCTAGTTGAGTTTGGTGTATGCTGGGTGAGTTTGGTTGGTTGTTGAGTCTTCTTGGATGTTTGTCCTGACTGTTAAGTTCTTACAAAGTTTTAGGAAGCCGTCTTATTTTTGAATCTTCGGGCGGTATTCTTTCTTATCATTTTTTTCATTAGTTGTCCTTGCACATTGGTCTGATTGTTTGACTCTCGGTATCCTACTTGTCTTGTTTCTTTTTTCTTGCAATAGGGTCTGTATGACAAGTTGCTATCTAGTCCTTGCATTTTATTTTCTTTATATCGAAAATACAAAAAAAAATTCTCATTTTGCATTATGGAATTTGATCTTTTGATTACTTTCATTGATTTTGACACATGTGGAGAGATTGCATTTCATTGAAATTGTAGAGATTGCATTGGAAGAGTTGCACTTAGAATCATACCATCTCTTTGGAATTCAATATTAATATTTAGCAGTGTTTTTTATATTTGCTTCTTTTATATGTTGAGTCGTAATACCATAAGTTTCATGACCACACCTCTTTAGTTATAAGAAGGCATTAAAATTAATGCGGATTAATTAAAATTGATTAGAAATGATTTTATTTTTCAAGTGTACACAAACAAGTATAGGACATAGGGACTTGGAATAGGATTTTTTGAGTAAACTTCTCCAAGGCTATTAAACTAAACATATGTCTCTATCCAGGGAGTGGTGAAACCCATTGTGTAATTAGTGAAATCAGGAGGCTCCGCTAACACCATATTTAAGCACAAGGTTGCGTGGAGTTGGTTGCAAAGATAATCCTCTAATACCTTCTTAGCGTCAAAGATATTTTTGGTTCTATTCCTATTTGGGGGTCTTGCTAGTACCTTTACCTTCGTGAGAGGAAATTATTTCAATATTATGGGCTTTATTACCCTTCCCATACACTATACTAGATTTATGATTGTTCACATGCACATTGGTTATATTGTGGTGACTCTAGTTGTTTGACATAGGTAGCCATGTAGGTTACCTGTAGAGGTTATTCTGCAGGTACCCTGAGTCAAATAAGGGTCAGACAACACATATCCTTTATGGAGGAATACCTCTCCAAGGGGATTTGATCAACTACGTTGTTAAGCCCACGAGGGAACTTATAACTAATTCTAATACCTCCAATATTTTGAAGGGAGTCCCAGGCCCTGCTTGGGCGAGACATACCTACTCTAGTGAGGGAGGCCCCTTTTCAATCACTATATCTTGTTTGTGTGTATTGGAATTTTTTCTTTATTTTGGTGTGCTCTCTGATTATTTGTTGGCCCTAGGATTTGGTTTTATATCTTGAGTCATGAGTCATTGTGGAGCGAGACTAGCCTCCTCGTAGGTCTTGTCATTTGTTGAAGTTACCATCACATATTGAGTCTTTACCAAAGTTTCCTTCTAAAAGGTGTAAAGTTAATAAACATGGTACATATATCTCCACCTCCCAGACTTGTGATCATCCAGTTATGAGTACTGAGTCAAAATCGAACGTCACAGGGAGTCCCTCGACTCCTATATATTATGTGATTAGTGGGATCCCTTTGAGTCCTTCAGCCTTTATGGTTTGGGTGCTAGAGATCCCTGCCTCTACTGCTACCCAACCTGTGGGTTCTATTCAACCCATAGGAATGAATCCTTTCAGATCTCTTTTTGGTATGCCACATTACAATTTTCATTCAATACCTTTGGTCTCTAATCCATTTTATTTTGGTATTCCAAACATGATGTCGCAACTCTCATCCTCCATTCTAGCAGCTAATTTGAATCCTAGTTTTGGACCTAGGGGCATGGATCCTTTGTATGATCCTCTCTCATTTGGTGGATCCCATATTCCCAAAAAGAATCCTACAACTTGAGGTTGGCCTCCTTTTTCTTCCAGGCCTAATCCTAGTCTCATTTCTCTTGGATGGAGTGCTCAACCGAGAGAACAAATCACTTCCTATATTTTTTCCTCTATCCCCTCTTCCTCCATGTAGATTATGACAAACACATTTATTATGGTGAATCCCCCTCTATCCTAGAGAGTTCCATTTAGAGGGAGTCAATTTCACACTATGGAAAACCCCCATCCCAGAGCCCCTTCGACTAGGGGCAACGTATACAACCCTCATTATACCACTTCCACGAGAATGGTTACCATAAATAAATTTATGAATTAGTTTGGAGGAGGATATTATCCTACTGGACAAGGCCATGGAATATACCAAAACCATAGATGGCCTACAGTCCCTCCATCCCAATCCTTCTCGGGAGCATGGGATCATATGCCGCAACCCCAAATCCATTTTTTGGCCACGCTTAATCTGCCATATTTGTCAAAATTAATGAATGACCATGTGCATCATGATATGTTATGGCCCTCCATCCCCACCAAGTTTCCTTTGCACATTCCAAAATTTGAAGGCAAGACTGGTGAGGATCTGGATGATCTTGTCACTACTTTTCATCTTTGGTTCTCATCTAATTCCTTGAATGACAATTCTATTCGTTTGAGGCTATTTCAACTCACCCTCACGGGGATCACCAAGAAATGGTACATTGAGATACCGGGGGGAACATACATAAACTTTAATCAGATGGTTTTGGTCTTTCTAAATCACTTCCAGTTGTCGGTTCATTACGATGCTGGCATAGAAGTTTTTTTTCCCCTCCCCCAAGATAAATCCATGCATACATCGGACCATATCCAAGAGTGGTGTAGAAGTAAGAGGTTGATCAAAGCCTACATTCCTCTAGAGTTTCTGTTGGAGTGGTTCCTTAAGTCTGTATTGCCTTATATTTCGAAGGATGTCTCCACATTCGAAGTAATATCTGAGGAAGAATTTATTTTCAAAGCCCAACAATTGGACCTCATATATGGTCAATCTGTGATGTTATATGAAATTCTTCCTGATGCATTATGGTCGAACTATGATCCTAGAAAAAATCTTAGGGCTCATGCTGATGGCATAATAGGATCCACAAATGCTAAGCTTACATATCTGGTGATGAACCAGTTGAAAGATCTGTCTCTAAGCCAACATGTGGAAGAATAGGCTTCAACTTCATCCTCCACTCCCACTCAGTCGACAGATGTGAATTTTGTATAGTCGTTGGCCAACCCAAATGGTAACGAACAAGCAGGAGGGAATAAAAGGAAAGGACAAGGTAATAATTGTAAGGGTGGAAAAAATAATAAAAAATCCAAAGACGACACTAACAATGATAGATCGAATAATAATGTTGGTGAGGGAAAGAAAGAAAAATGGAAGGTGAATTTTCCTTGTAAACGTTTTAAAGATGATCGCCTTACCCACCTGTTCCCCAAAATTGAGGAAGCCTCGAGGATCTTATCACAGCTACCCGTTGTGCCGACAAATCCATTTCCACATAATCAACACATGGACTTTGGGGCTTCCAACACCATAAATGCATCGAATGAGATTCAAAACCAATCGACACATGAAGGTGGCCATCTATGTCTCAATATGGTCAAGTATTAGATTGATGTACCCACTCGATCTTGAGGTTATGGTTCTTCACAGACTGTTGTAGGTACAAAGTCTCCTCCTCCTCTGGAAACAACCTTGAAAACAAAAAATTGGAACCTCCACCTCCTATTCCAAAAGGATTACTAAAATGATCTTCCCACAATCCTAATTCTAGAGCTATCCAGAACTATTTGATTATCGAAGATCTAGGTCAAACTCCTTGTGCGATGACAGCTTTGTAGGTGCTCCAAATGTTTCCTTCATAGAGAAACACCTTGTTATCTACTTTAGGATCTCTAGACCCATGTGGATCAAAGGTTATTAATTTTTAGGTCATGGATGTTAGGCCTCACTTACCTTACCACGTGTCCTTTCAAATCCATGTGGAATACGTGAAAATTACCATCAAACACACTGTAATTGATGAAGGTTCCGCGACATGTGTGATGTCCATATCCTATTGGAAATCCATTGGCTCTTCTACTCTATCCCAATCTATGACTATGTTGACCACCTTTGATGGGAGTTTTTTCTTACCCCATAGAATTCTTCCCATTTTTCCAGTCCATTTAGGTGGAAAGATAGTGGAGGTTGATGTTGAAGTGGTTGATTCGCCCCTCGACTATAATTTACTACTAGGGTGTAATTGGACTTATTCCATGACAACAATTGTGTATTCCATTTTACGCACTCTATGTTCTCCTCATGAAGGGAAAATAGTGATGATTGATCAATTGTCCTTTCAGAACACTAGTCCTAATGCATTAGTTGGACCTTCGGTCCCTATGATTAAAAATTCTCAACATGCAATTCAGGATGTTGGTGTCAGAATGTATTCCTCTCTCACAAGTAGATTTGATTATGTGGTACCAATTCAACACATTTATGCCATTTCCAATCAATCTTCATCATCCATGAGGTTTGTTCCTTTCCATACTTCGTATTTCAATGACCCTTGGACCCTATGTTCCTTGACTACTCTGTACGAAGGTCAGTCACACATTGGGATGGAAATTCCACTATCAACAACATAAATTGTGCATCGGTCAACTCTGGATGCTATTGTTGACCCAGATCCTTTCTCCTTGTAGGCGGACGAGGAGGATCATGTTCTAAATCCCATATGGGCCATCCAATATTCTTGTTCACATGATTTCTTTAAATATACTTTACCTTCATATGAATCCATATTAGATACCATGTATGGTCCTGATAGGCTTTGGGATGATATGCATCATCGCTCCTATTTTCTCCCAGAGATCGTTAAGATCGAATAGGATGAATTTAAATCTACCTTGAGTGAGATGGTCGGTCATGTTGGGGTTCTGTTAGATACGCATGGTCTTTATGTCGAAGGAAACATGGTGAATATTTCTCCTACCGTCACAATCTAAATCTCTCGAATTCCTAGAAAAATTGAGAACGTATATATCGGTGCAGATTGTTCACCTGAAGAAATTTAGATCTACATTGATCTCTTCAAATAATTTCATGATCTAATCACTTGGTCATATGAAGAGTTCCATGGATCGACCCCAACATTTTTGAAAATGATATTAAGACCTATCTGGATGCTAGATTTGTTTGACAATGTCTTAGAGCTATTAATCCTAGGAAGGCCCCTACTATTAAGGCAGAGGTAGATAAGATACTTAATGTTGGTTTCATTTACCCGATTCCCTTGACTGAATGGGTGTCCAACCCCATTCCTGTGAATAAAAAACAAGGAACCATCTGCGTATATATGGATTTTAAATACCTGAACAAGGCTTGTCCTAAAGATAAATCCCCGACTCCTTTCATTGACCATATTCTTGATGAGTTCACGGGAAGCGAACTATTTTCTTTTATGGACATATTTTTAGGGTATAATCAAATTCAAATCAAACCCAAGGATCAACATAAGACAATTTTCATTTGTCCATGGGGTACTTTTGCATATTAGAAAATTCCTTTTGGCCTTAAAAAAACTGGAGAAACCTTCCAATGTGCCATGACCTTTTCGTTTCATGATCTCAAGCATATTATTGAAGCTCACCTAGATGATCTTGCTGTTCACTCTCGCAAGAGAGTAGATCACTCCACTCACCTTTGATTAGTATTTGAGAGATGTTGTTACTACCACATTTAGTTGAACCCTCACAAGTGTATATTCTACGTTAGGTCTAGACGTCTTTTAGGATTCTTAGTATCTGAGCATGGGATCATGGTAGATCATATGACGGTTGAGGAAATACTTCGATTTCTTCCCCCATAGAACATTCGAAAACTTCAAGGTTTACAGGGGAAGGATAATTGCTTGCGTCAGTTCATAGTGAAATATTACAATTTAACTAAGGGTTTCATACATCTTTTTAAGAAGGATACTTTTTTTATATGGGATGAGAAAGCCTAGGAATCCATCGATGCTCTTAAGAAATTTTTGGTATCGACACCCTTGTTGAAGCCTTCAGACTACAGTAGAGACTATTTTCTTTATATCGTCGCGTCTGAAGGGATGGTTGCTATGGTTCTGGTTGCGAAGGAAGATGAGATCTATGAGTACATTCTCTAGTATCTCAATCGAAACCTAGTCAGTCATGAACTTAAATACTCTCACGTAGAGAAACTAGCATTGGCCTCCATACATTCAGTTCAAAGATTACAACATTATATATTACTTTTCAAAACTACCGTAGTTGCATATATCAATCCATTTCAATACATCCTCACTAGGTGTATCATAGGGGGGAATACAATAAGTGGATTGTTATTTTGCAATAACTTGATCTTGATTTTTCTTCAGCGAAGTCTAAGAAATCACTAGTTTTTGTCGAGTTGATATCGAAATTCCCTCGACTAGATGAGGAAATTTTTCATGACGATTCGTTCACATATGAACATATATTATTTATCTCATCTTTAGACCCCTAGTATGGAGACATTCTAATTTATCTTACAACCTTGAATCTATCCCAACATCCGTCACCTTATCATCGACGACACTTTGTATCGTCAAGGAGTAGATAACATTTTACACCGTTGCTTGACTCACAATTAGGATGAGTCTATTCTCAATGAATGTCATAGTGAGGCTTCTGGTGGTCATTTATTCGAGCTTGAGAGAACCCAAAAAATATTGCATGCTGGTTATTTTTGGCAGTAAATATTTAAAGATTGTGTTCAATCGGTCAAGAAGTGTCACTCTTGCCAGGTGTTCTCTCGGAAAATGTGCTCACACCGAACCCCTCTTCACCCGATATTCACCATCAGTCCCTTCACCAAGTGGGGGTTATATTTTATGGATTGTAATCTAGCTTCATCTTGGGGGAAACAACATATCATTATGGTCGTGTATTACTTCACTAAATGGGTAGAGGCCATGCCTACCATTAAATATGATGGTAAGACTGCAACATTCTTCGTATTCAACCAAATTATAGCTCGGTTCAAAATCCCCAAAGAGATTATCAAATGATCATGGCAGTCACTTTCAAAATGAAATGATGAAAGAGTTAGCATAAAAACTAGGGTTTAAGTATGGCCATTCCTCCCCTTTCTATCCCCAGGAAAATGGATAATTAGAGGCAATGAATACATCTCTCAAGACCATCTTGCAAAAAACTGCCAGCCAGAGTAAATCTGACCGACATATGATGCTTTACACTGTACTTTGGGAATATCGAACCTTGATAAAGTCTTCCACCAGTTTCTCTCATTTTCAGTTAGTACATGGTGTAGAGTCATTTCTTCTGATTTTATGTGAAATCCCTTCCCTCAAGCTAGCAATTGAGCTCCTACCTGACATAGTTGATTTTGAAAAATTACTTGTACACCTAGAGCGTCTCGATGAGAAACATCAATATACCTCTATGGCTATCAAAGTGAATAAATGGTGTGTTAAGGTTCAATATGATAGGTTTGTCTTTCCTCGGAAATAAAATCAGGGTGACTTGGTTCTCTTATATGATCAAGCCAAATAATCATTGGGGGAAGGCAAGTTCAACCCCATGTGGCACAGTCTTTATATTACGTGACATGTCTTAGAGAAAGGAGCCTATGAATTAGAATATTATGAAGGGACTAGATGAGCCCATAAATGGGCTCTACCTTAATAGGTATTACGCTTAAGCCCTCAAATATTGGGCGTGACCTTTTGTATACTAGTGTATTTTAGTGTATATACATATATTCATTTTTGTCATCATCTTTCTTATCAAGTTTTCCCTTCGTTGGAACATGTTAATGGAGTCTTCACTTTACTTAGGATTTGCAGATGGTGCCATTCATCATGCCCGGAACATGGCTTTTGTTGCTTGGGTCATTTATTCACCCAAAGGCCAACTAGTGTCTTCAAGTGGAGTTTGTTTGGAGCCATCAACGAATTATGTGGCTTAATATAGCGTTGTTATAGAACTATTACGTGAAACCATTTCACATTGTTTTCGATATTTAGAGGTTCACTTGGAATCCCAATTAGTGGTATTTCAATTAAATGAAAATTATCGTGTGTGAGACCCCACTCTACTCTTAAGATTCCTACAAGTACGAATTTTGGAATGGTACTTTGATTTTCTTACTTATAATCACATAGCTAGGAGTTTTAATGATGTATATTCTAATTATATTTTAGATTGGTATTTGTCACATAACTAAGAAAATAAAAAACATTCATTCATGCACACATTGTAACATATATAAGTAAAGCCGAAGACCAATTCGTTTTTATATTTCATCCTTTCGAGTTCAAAAAATATGGTGTCATAGTAAAAAATGGGGCTCACACCCTCAAAATACATATGTGGTTGGTATATAATATGACCATGGCCTCTATGCATGTGGAACCAGATGTGTATTATGAGAGCACACTACAACGTTTGCAAGACATCGGAAGAGTCACACCCATGTATGGGGTAAACCCACCACTTGTTGATGCATAGCCTCTGGAAGATCCTCCACTTCAACCATAGGAATCATGTGTGTCAAGCGAGACATTTTCCCCTGTACATTCTGCAACACTCTCTCGACATATCCTCCTGCATTCTCATCTCCTTGAATCCTCCACTAGTGTCATGGGAATCCCTCTATCCATCACGTACCTAGATCTACGTAACAAAGAAATTGTTAATACTTGATACCATACAAAAATATTTGTTCTTTTTATCCTTATTGAAAAACAAAAAAAAATGAAATATATAAAAACATTTCTTACCAATATCACCATAGGTGGAACCTGGTGCAAAATTCATGTTTGGATCTCATTTGTAGTCAATGTTAGCATAAGAGTATTCGTCAATGGCTATGACCTGTCAGTTCCACTAGAAAAAGAATTCATCATTGTAGGGGGTTGGCACCCTACCACCTCCTAGTCGCCTCATCATGTCAGTCCAATGTGACATGGCTGGATCACATGGTCCATGTGGAGTAATATATACTCTAGGGCTCAAGCCTGGAACTCACTCAAATAAAAAGATACAAAGAATGGATGCAAATATAAAATTTTCTTTCTCTCTTGTTTGAAATCCGCCAGTTGGCTCTTCATGTTAGCCAATAGTGAGGTACACTAGACATAAACAGTGGGTCATAAACACTCCATCGCATTGAACATGAGTGGTCTTGATTCCTGGTGCAATGAGGTTGACCCCAAAATCTGTGTAAGAATAAGACTGCCGATCTTTAATCTCAGGTTCTCAATCACCCTGGTTGGGAGTTGGATCCCTACTTTATTTATGCCTACAACACAGTCAGTAGAAATGTACTCCTCCATAGTCATACCACCCCTAGACCCTCAGGCCTTGAGATTCACTACCTTTCCCCGACAAGACAATCCTATGATAAAATATATGTCATCCACTTCAATCATCAATGGTTTCCCATCGAGGTTGAAGACATTTTAATTGTGTAATTCAGACATATTATGCAAACTTGTGTTCAGACTGTGTTTTTTTAATTAATGACAGAATCGTGTTGATTTGAGCCTGTGTTTCATTGTTGAAGAGTAGCCACGACCTGCTGGGGGGCCCACCAGTGGTCTGGGTGAATGTATAGATATATATCATGTGTTTCATTTTCTTATTTATAATTTACATCGTTTTCTTTGTTGTATGTATTTTGTAGTTTTAAAAATTGTGCATGTTGTTTGTAATTTAATTGTCTAATTCATCTTTTGCAGATTTCTTATAGGAGATGTATATTTGTGATGATGTTTCTCTTATTTATTAACAATTGGCTTGCAGGCTACTAAATTAGATGATGTACTAAAGTTTTAAATTGTTTTTTTCAAATTAAAACATAGTAGTATTTAAAACAAAGGATTAGTGTAGACATAGTTTATTTTGCAAGCTTCGATGGATAAATAATTGCAAGTTTTATTAGTTGTAATTAAGATAGATTTTATTCTCAGTTCAGCTATGTTTTCATGGATCTACTTGGTTTATTAATCTTGTTTTAGTATGCTACGATAGAAATAGGTTTTGGTATTATGTTTGTAAAATAATTCTAGTTTGAAATCTGAGTTTTAATGATAGGATTAGCCCATTTTAATTTATAAATATTAGTTCTAGATTTGAATTGCAATTTTAATTAGAAGATTGGATTAGAATTAATATTTTTAGTCATAAGTTTATAATTTTGTAAATTTTCTTGAGTTAGCATAACAATGTGTTCTTAATCATTGATGATTGATGCGTGAAATTTAGAGATCACATGGATTTTCAAGATACTTAGTGTTGTTTCTATGATGGCAAAGATTTCGTTAGATTGTGTGATTCACACTTTCCATTTCTCTGTAGAAGTCAACATTGAATTAATCCCTCTTGAGATATCATTAATAGTCAGATGCCATCGTGATGTTATTAGGCACCGAAGACATAATCATCATCTTTGAATTATCTTTTCATGTTATTGAAAATTAAGAATAGCTTTGATTAATTAGAATTTGAATACAGGCATGATTCGTTTTTATTAAATAGGTTAAGATTTCTCCTTTGCAAAATAGAAATGATTAGGAGTTTTGTTTTAAGAATAGAGTTTACTTGCTGAAATAGTTTTGGTAGGTCAGTTGTTTGTTTGCTTATTTTCTTAAAGATAAAAGATCAAAAGTAATTTACTTGTTGTTTCTCATTAGGTTGGATATATTAACTTGTTCAAAGTAGGTTATGATTTTCTTCTTTAGGAATAATACATCGATCCATTGTTTGAAGCTGCTTAGGGTAAATAGTTCAAGTTCATTAATAGGATTTGCTAGTTTATAAAAATAAAAGAGTTATTTGTTAAGTAGATTGATCCTTAGGTAGACCATCCCCTTAGTTAGACAATACTTCCATTATATTTTATTCCTTGTCTCATACAGTGCCACAACTCTAAGTTTACTTACCCCGGGTTGGCAATTTAATTGAGGGATTTAGTGCATATATAATACAAATCGTTTTTGGTGTCGTTGCGGGTGAGTTGTCCTAAGGTAGGAAATAGTTAGGGAGTAGATCATTTATGAACCTTAGCATTATTTTGGTGGCAGGAGAACTTTAAGATGAGAGGTAAGAAACCACGCATATGTTATAGCAGGTTCCTCCATACCCAATGGTAGTTTTTATTTTCTATTTTCTTTCATGAACAAACCTAGGGACCCAAAGGGCAGATACATTAAAACTAAACCAAACCTTTCGGCCAAGGTTATTTATAACCTTTTTTGGGGAAGGAAAACTCCACCCATAAACTTCACGGACCGATACCGGAAATTACGAGTTATGTCAACCCAAAGAGATAAAGTAGTCTTTGAAGAGACCAAAACAAGGAGCACTATAGAGAACAAAATTGAAGCATCAATAATAGTGGGATAGGAGGCAAGACCACTCGAGCCTTCCATAGAACCAACCAACACAACCTTTGTTTTTTCACCACCATCAGGAGACCCTAACTTTTTAGACACCATTGACCTTCAACAGGTGAATACTTTGTTTAGTATTTCAACCAATATAATTTTTTCCCAAGTCAAAACATAAACTTTGGCACCAATATTTTCAACCGGCTCGAGTAAAGTCTCAGACATCCAAGTAGTAGGAAGACCTTCCCATCAAAGGGATACCTCTTCTAGAAAAGACCCTTGGGATACCTTGTTATCTTCGAGGATAAAACCATTTAGGTACTCTATTTTTGGAAACCAAACCAGTATGGATGATCAGAAGGATCACAACCATGTAAGACATGAGGAGGGAGAAGAAGTTGGAAACCAAACCGAAACCACATTCGGGTTTCCAATTTTGGACACCATACAAAATTCCAATATCAAGTACATTCCACTCTTGGAACTACCCACATTTTATGGTAAAAGTAGTGAAGACCCAGATACCTTCCTATTTGATTTTGACATCTCATGTAGGAGCTACAATTACTTACAAGATGTTGAGAAACTAAAACTTTTTCATGCCACCCTCAAGGATTTCGCACTAATATGGTTCATGGGGTTGGGGGATTCTAGTATTAGGTCTTGGGAAGGTATGAAAGATATATTTCTTAAGAAATACCAAGACTACTGCAATTCCAAGTATTCTCGTAATGATATTTTCAAAATCCAACAGTTAGAGGATGAGACTCTCGAGGATCATATGGAACGGTTTGCTTATATCTCACATAAATCAAAATACCATGACCTTATAGATGATGCAGTCGGGGATCTTTTCCTTAAAGTAATTTTAGAGGAATATTTAGAGATACTCAACCTGATGGCATCAGGTTACATCTCCCATAAACCATTTACCGAAATCTGTGAAATGTGTAGGAATTACTCGAGGAGTAGATCTAAAATAGGGAAGAGTGTTCGGGATCCTTATAGTAGAAACCTAAAAGTAGTTAGTTCAGGTGGTATCACAAGGGTATAGATAGGGAACCTCTTAGAGAAATTCAAAACATATATCTTAAGAACAATAGGTTTTCAGTTGGACACCCTAAGTAATAAAAAAAATCAGGAGGAGGAAAATGCAAAAATGAGCATATTTTGCCCAAGATGCAGGAGGAAGCATTCCTCAAGGGAATTCCCATTAGATAATATTTCAGTTTGTGGCTTCTAGACCGAAGACCACTCAACTGAAAATTTCCCATAATTGCCTAGTTTTTTATCCATTTATAGAAGTGGGGATCCTGGGGAGTCATCTTATGCACCTAGGAGGCCATGGAATCCTAGGAGTCAGCGTACATACCCAGATCTACAGTCTCAAGTTCCACCCTATTATCAACAACCACAACATTGGAACTCATCAAGTTGGAAAAACCGATCTACACAGTATCACCATTGTTGGCTTCAACTATGGAGAGGAGGGCTTAACCAAGGAAACCCTCAAGCTCCACCTATCCCTATGCCCAATCATCCTTACCCCCAACTTCCATCGAACATCCTGCAACTTCTTCCAGGTTGTGTTCCCCCACCTTTACCTTCTATTCCACAACAACTGCAACAATACTAGAATGCAAGCTCCCCAAGACCGATATTACTACCGGCACAACCAGTGCCCAATCCCAATAACAAACCCACTCAACCTCTTCACAATGTTGAGATGAAATCCTTTCCAACATATTTTATTTCTCTTGTTCCATTGCAGGAGATTCAACTAAGGTCGGGAAAAGTTATGGACATGCATAGGCCTTTAGTAGTCATTCGAGAAGAAGAAGAAGAGGAAACCCTCAAACAACCCACGTATGACACTAGGTGGGAATATGTTTTCATTCCTAAGGACAAGGAACCCCAGCTTCCCCAAAATGAAACTTCACAAATTATGAAGGACCCTCCTTATCCAGAAAGATTAGTGATTGAGAACCTACCACTCGACCAGAATTTGACATATTGAATGAATTGAAGAATATCTGTGTCAAAATTCCCTTGCTAAAATCCATAAAGGACATTCCAATTTATAGTAAGGTGGTCAAAGAATTGTGTATTAAGAAGCCATGAAGGAAGCAGAAGAATCCTCCAATAGTACATTTGATAGGAGAACTCTCTGAGTACATATCAGAGCATTCTAAGGTAAAAAAATATGGGAACCCAGGGAACCCCGTAGTGACCATAACCATTAATGAGGTTCCCATCAGAAACACTCTCATATACCTAGAGGCAACCATCAATGTTATGATGGTTACTACCTTGGAATAATTACACTTAAAACCTCTTCTTAGACCTACCCCATATATTTTGGAATTAGCAGATAAGACAAAGGTTATACCTGAAGGAATCCTGGATGATATCATAGTTACATTATCCTCATGGGAGTACCCAGTAGAATTTCTTTTCATTTATTCAAAAGATCCTACCAAAGGACATCCTGTTATTTTGGGGAGACCTTGGTTGGCCACGACCAATGAATTTATTGGTTGTAGAGAAGGAAAAGTTACCATCTCAAATGGACTCTCTATACAGAAGCTCACCATATATCCACCAGCTCAACCTATCATGGAAAATATATGGTGGATTGAATTCTCATATGAGAATGGGGACTAGGAAGAACCTGTGTTTCCAAGTGATCATTCCTAGGAACTACAGGAGAAAACAATGGAAAATGTGTTGAACTAGTTTATTTATGCTATCACGTGTGTTGATTTTCCACAATCTTTTCCCCAATTTGAGTACATGTTTGGGGAATAATTTTAGGAAAAATTGGACCAATCAATTTTGTCTTCAACATATTTTATCTTTGAGATAGATGAGTCTGCCACATATTATACCATGCCCTACAAGATTAGTCTAGAGAAATTTCTACATATAAATTATGGACTATATGCAGACCAACAAAAATAGTTAGTAAATGTCCTTAAAAAAATATCAGGGGAATTCGCATGGGAATACACTGACATGAAGGGTATACAACCTGACACATGCATTCATCACATATATACCCAAGGGGAAGTAACAAATGTTATGAAACCCTAGATAAGGATGAACCCAACACTCAAGGATATAGTAAAAGAGGAGATACAAAAGTTATTGAATGTGATATTTATTTATCCCATCTCCAAAAGTAAATGGGTATCCCCACTTGTAGTGGCTCCAAGGAAAGTAACTGGGAAATGGAGAATTTGTGTCGATTTTCGGGAGCTTAACAAGGCCACTCTAAAGGATTATTTTCCTCTTCCTTTCATTGACCAAGTCTTGGATACCCTGTCAGGAAATAAATACTTCTCCTTTTTAGATGGATATAGTAGGTACAATCAAATTCTCATAGCACCCGACGATCAAGACAAGACTACCTTTACTTTTCCTTGGGGAACCTATTCCTATAGGGACTTACCATTTGGGTTATGTAATGCTCCTGCTACATTTCAACGAGAAGTAGTAGGGATATTTTTTTATCCTATTCATGATTGTGTGGAAGTATAGATGGATGAATTTATAGTATATGGAAATACTTACCAGGAATCCCTAGATAATTCATAAATATTCCTTATCATATGCCAATAAATGAACCTATCCTTAAGTCATGAAAAATGTAAAATGTTGTTGACTGAAGGAGTGGTCTTAGGACATCACGTTTCATCTGAAGGGATTAAGGTCGATCCTTCTAAGATTGAGTTCATATTCAGACTTCCACCCCCCCAGACTCAAAAAGAGGTGAGAATATTTCTTGGACATGTCGAATACTACTGGCGATTTATTGAAATTTTCACAAATATTGTTGCACCCATGTTTGGATTGTTAATAAAATATGATTATTTTATTTGGACTGAGTAGTGTCAAACCGCCTTTGAAAATCTAAAAGCTAAGTTATCTGTGGCACCAGTTCTTAGGGGGGGCAATTGGGCTCTTCCATTTCACATATACACTAATGCCTCTAATACTGCAATAGGAGGAGTATTAGGGTAGAAAGAAGACCATCAGTCCTATGCCATTTATTTTGTGAGAAATAACATGTCCCCTGTCGAGTTAAACTATACAGTTATCGAAAAGAAATTCTTGGAAGTGGTCCATGCTATCAATAAGTTTCGGCACTACATCACAAGTTACAAAGTATTTGTACATGCATATCACTCTGCCATTAGATTTCTTATGAATAAACCCATTACCAATGGCTGAGTGACTAGGTGGCTCCTATTATTTTAAGAGTTCAATATCATCGTCCTTGACCAACCTGGAAAGGAGAATTTGGTAGCCAATTTTATTTCACGCATACAACATGAGGATGATGATATTCCCGTTGATGATAGTTTCCCAGATGAGAACCCTTTTTCCCTCTCTATAAATACCACATGGTTTGTAGATATGAAAAATTATTTGGCTACTAGGAAGTTACCATCTCATTTTTCACCTCATAAAAAGCATAGAATTATCAAGCAAAGCGCCAAATACTCTTGGGTTGGCCATGACATTTTTCGTACTGGTCCAGACTTGATTATTCATAGATGTGTCTGAGAAGATGAGATACCATAAATCCTACAAAGTTTCCATGATGGACCATGTGGTGGCCATTTTTATGATAAACGTACAACATATAAGGTGTTACATTCAGGTTACTATTGGCCTAGCATTTTTAAGGATGCTTCCAAGTATGTGAGGAGTTGTGATCGCTGTCAAAGGATACGACGACCCACGTCAGCTGACAAAATTCCCTTGTGTTCCCAAGTTATGATAGAACCTTTCAAGAAATGGGCCCTTGACTTTGTAGGACCAATTTCACCCATGTCTCGTAAGAAAAATTATATTTTGGTTTGTACAGATTATGTCACCAAATGGGTAGAAGAAAAATCCCTATTTAGGGCTACTGAAAAATCTGTTGTTGAATTCATTTATGAAGGCACCTTTACCTGATTTGGTGTTCCTCTCGAAGTTTTTCTATACCAATGCACTCAATTCAATTCGAAGCTGATGAGAGAATTAACAAAGAAATATGGGATCAATAACTACAAGTTTTCTCCATATCACTCGCAAGATAATGGTCAGGTAGAGTCCAAAAACAAATTTATGGAAGCTATATTGACCAAGAATGTTCAATTACACCATCGGGATTGGGCTGATAGGATTCCATAATCTTTGTGGGCATATCAGACCACCTGAAGGAACACCACTGGGCATAGCCCTTATGAGCTAGTGTATGGGAAACAAGTACTTCTACCAATAGAATTCCAAGTAAGGACTTTCTGTATTGCTGCAGAATTGGGATTAAACTTAGATGAGGCTCAGAAAAAATGAGCCCTACAATTAAATGAGTTGGATGAGATTAGGAAAGATGATATCCAATGGATAATATTAGTTCAAAACCATAGGAGCAACTGGCATGACAAGTTTATTAAGAAGAAACACTTCCAACCTCATGATTGGGCTTTATTTTTCGACTCCGGATTTAAAACTTTCAAAGGAAAACTTACCACTCGGTGGTTGGGTCCTTATGAGGTAGTCATGATGTATGATAATGGGGCTATTAATATCAAAACAATTAATGATGGACAAGTCTCCTTTGTATTAAATGGACACCGACTCAAACTTTATCACATACCCATTTCCAAAGAATATTTTCTATAGGTCATGTCAACTGACAAGGCATTGGCCTTAGTAGATGGAGAAGTTTCTCCTTTTTCTTGAAAAGAAAATTATGAAATTTCTACTGTACATATGTAAATAATTTGAAGTATGTTGATAGACAATTCTAGATATTTCTGTAGGTATTTATTTCACCAGGAGTAGACAATTTCAAGGGGACATAAAGGGAAGTATTTTCCTTCAAAAATATTGCTATATTTAAGCCTTGTTGTCTGCTAAGCATCAATTGAATAATGACTTGAGGTAATTATCCACATTTTTGCAAAGATTTCCATCTTATTTTTCTCAAGGCATCTTTAATTGCAGTTGCTCTTAAATCTCCACCACTAGAGGATATAAGGAAGTGATACCTTGACTATCAAACTTAGAGGTTACTCATACAGTTTCCCCAAGAACCTTGAGTAAGTGAGTAAAGTATCTTTATTAAAGAGTAACAAGGAGTTCTAATTAGCGGTTAGCCATGGAAAAATCATGATAACTTAAAAAGGAAGAAAGTGAGTTGATCCTAAAGATACCTTTATGTTATTTCCCAATGGTACCATCCACTACACACTAAAAATGCTTGATTATACCATATATTTATACAGGATACGTCCGCTTAAGTACCCCTTACATCAGGACAATCTCTAAGGAATACATAAAGGAAAGTCATCCTCTAACCTAAATACCCTCCCAATCTAAAAAGAAGAAGAAAAAAAGAGAAGTTTTTTTCAGAGTTGTCTCCCCATCTTCTTGTAGAAAGTAATCTTTGTATTAAAATCTTAAAATATGGTGGTCCAGTCTTTGAGGGTGTAAGAGGCTAACCCATCGGGATACTGAAGAGGTATGTTGGCAGCAGGTATTGGCCTGTGGTATGACTAATTAAACCCGTTAGAGTACTGAATAGGATTGCTGGTAGCGGGGCATTCTACCTAGTGAGGATGATAATCTAACAAAAAATAAGAAATTCCTAAATCTTAAACTTGTCTTGATGTACAACATTAATTGTAGACAAAGTTGACAAGAAGTATGTATGGTTAAGCTAAGGTTGATGAAATCCATAAATATTCCATTGAGAACTAACTTAAAGACTATCTTAAGACTCTCTCGCCTACCTCTTCTTAACTATATGTAGGATCTTATATCCTATAGGTGGGGCCATATTCTAACTATGTTGTTAGACCAATATGTGAAATTTATCTGTACACTTAACAAGTTGTAAATCTTAGGCTATTGGGAGAATTGACTAGTTCCCTATATTTTTTATTCTAGGTTGTCACAATACTTAGGAGTGGGGGAGGGGTTTCATGAGCTAACCAGTGACAAAACTGCCTATCTATAATCCATGAGAAGAAGAAGTAGAATCTTTGTAAAAATTATGTATATTTTTTTCATAATATGGGCTATTATATCAGCGGTTATTTTTTTTTATTGAAATTCTAAATTCACTGTGTGCTATAATCTTGTTGTACATTTCTTCGACAGACCGCTTAACTAGTTTTTTTACAGACTGTTAAAAAATTCACTACAAATTTGTGTTACATTCCTTGAGACAAAGGAATAGATTATTTATAATATACAAGCACGATGACAAGGAAATTAACAGTGGAACACTCTTACACTGTCTATGCTCCTATTCACCATGACTATCAAAAGTGCCCAAGATAAGTGTTATGGGTAAACATCCATTACAATACGAACAAATTCTATTTTTCACATGAGTACCATATGGAGTTCCATATGGAGTGCCATTTGTAAGACCATATGGGGTGCCATGTGGATGATTGTATGAAGCACCATATGAAGGATCGGATGAGGTGCACACACACTGTAAATGACCATGATTGTAGGTAAACACATATTGTTTGAATTGATCTGCCTGTTCATTAGTAATATGAGATGGATTAAATGACATTTGGCAATTAAACTATACAAATTCTAATGCATTTTTATGATCAAATGTCCAAGTCAAAGACTTGGACATTGATCTAATTCTCTCATGATTACAATTTCCCCCAAAGGACACCCTTCGAAATTAAAAATTGGGGTAGTCATAGTCACACATGGAAATAGTGTGTGATGAATTTTTTCACGAATTTAACTGTTTCCACCTTGAGCGCATTAAAAATAGAAGGGTTAGCTCCAATTTACATTTCACTCATGCATGCTCATTGTGTCGCACTCATCCTCTTCCAAATTATGATCCTCTACCCAATTCCACTCCTTTGCGCATCCTCCGTGTTGTAACCATGATCAAACAATACAAGCCTTCCTCCTATGCCAAGCTCCTGGCCATTCCCAAATTCGCAGAGTGTAGGGAGATCTTCCTTCGCGCAAGATGGGGATCGTTATTGGCATGTCTGTAGGGCCACGATGATAGTGTTTCACTGCAATTCACCCTCGGGTTCGATGGGAGGATGGCACACATAGGGTCTTTGGCCTTCTTGGTCTCTGAGGAGTCAATTTCCTCAGCCATGAAACTGCCATGGGTTGGAGATTGTTGGTTCAAGAACCACCAATTTCCATGGCCAAGCTACAACAGAGTTTTTAAGACTGAGTTTCAAAATGTTTTTGGAGCTAAGGGGTACTCCAAAGAAGGGATTAAGTATGAGTTGATTAATACTCTGATCGTCATTACTAGAATTATCACTTGTGAAGGTAGATACTATGTTTTCAAAGCTTGACATTTTCGTCTATGATCTCATTTCCAATTTAATAAGCCTCTGAATGTTCCTTTCTACTTCTGGAAAAGTCTTGAGAAAATGTCTTCCCAAGTATGAAAGAATGTGGCCAATCCTCATAACCGTATATTCCACCATGGCCTCATCAAATTTCTTGTCATAACCGATTTGAAAAAATAGGGGAAGACATGGGATGAATTCCTCTATCAATTTTCAAACCCCCATCTCACAGTCAAGACCAAAAAGAAATCACTTGATTTAGGGTTTGTTACTCCATCCAAGCCTCATTTTCCAAAGACTCCAAACCTTCCCACTCAAACTATCTCTCTGTCTAAACAAAATACCAAGAAACTTGTTGATTCCCCTGCAGCCTCATCAGGAAAGAAAACTAAAAATCCTATTGATAATTCTCCAATTCCCTCAACACGTATTGATCCTCAACCTAAGAAGTTACAAGAGGCAATTCAACAAGATTTACCTTTAGTCCCTACGAATAGATGAGGAGACAATCAGTTCAAAGGGGGATCTTTTCGAAAAAGTACGTGAAGTGAGAGTGGAAATCCTAATGTAAAAACCCCCAAGCACTTCATATCCTATCCAATTGTCTTTCAATCATGAAATCCCCCATAGAAGACTTAGGGAAGTTTTTGTAGAAGAGTTGGAGCCTATTAGAGAAGTAAAATCTGAACCTATTCCCTCTCACAAGCACTCTGTTACTCCTACCTCACAGATGCCTACATCAACTTCCAAAGTTGATAGACCCTCTACATCCATCAAGGGATCCAAGCCCTCCTCTAAAAGATCTGATCATCCTCCAGTTATTGAGAAATTACAACAAGAAAATGTTTAGTTGTTGCAACAGTTGGAAGAACGAAAGACTATGGATAGTCATCTTCACCACGACAATGCAGTATTACAAGAAAAAGTGAACTCCCTCCAACGATTGGTTGATCAAATGACCAATGACAATCGTATCCTCTGGGAATAATTAAAACATCGTAAGAAGGCCAAGACAAAGTCTTCAGGACAAGAAGCTTCTAAATCTAAACCACACCCTCCTTAGCAAGTCTATTCATGTTGGTTGATTCCTTTTTGTTTCCAGTGGGCCCTGCAAATCCTTAGGCGTGGGGGAAATGTTGGGCTCGTATTTTGGTCTTTTTGTTGCGATGGTTGAATCCTTTTTCAACCGATATTATATAAGATATTGACCATTTTGAAGGAGTTTTCAAAGGACTTTATATCAATTCACCATGGATTTATACCAGGTATGTGTAATCAATGATTTATGATGATTTTGAGATAAAGTCAATGTGGTTTGATTTTTTTAAGGGTATAATGCATGATCTGTGTGTAACAGGGTGAATTTGTAGTCTGATCCTCCATTTGGTACCTCATTTGATACTTCATCCAGCACCCCATATGGTACGCGATCCGACACTCCATCCAGCACATGATCCAACACTCGGAGCACAGGCGAGTTGGAAGTTGGTACATTGGTCGCCTATGATGGGCGAATCAACGAACTGGGTTTTTTCCCCCCTCGTGGCGTCCATATACTAAGCTCATGAAATCTCATATTAGGCGGTTATGCTAATCGTTCCAAAGTTGTTAGAGTGCATTTAATGGAATTGTCATTTTTAGAGGAGGTTGACCCTTCCAGTGGTCGACCTCTCAAATTGTAATTCATCTATAAATACCACTAGAAGTGGCAAGACCACAGACAAAATTTTAAGAAGACATTTTCATTTTGTAATTCAGATGTATTATGCAAACTTGTGTTCAGATTGCGTTTTTTTAATTAATGACATAATCGCGTTGATTTGAGCCTGTATTTCGTTGTTGAAGAGTAGCTAGGACCTATTGGGGGGGCCACCAGTGGTCTGGGTGAATGTATAGATAGATATATCATGTGTTTCATTTTCTTAGTTATAATTTACTTCATTTTCTTTGTTGTATGTATTTTGTAGTTTTAAAAATTGTGCATGTTGTTTGTAATTTAATTATCTTATTCATCCTTTGAAGATTTTTTATAGGAGTTGGATATTTTTCATGCTATGTCTCTTATTTATTAACAATTGTCTTGTAGGATACTAACTTAGATGATGTACTAAAGTTTTTAATTGGTTTCTGCAAATTAAAATAGAGTAGTATTTAAAACAGAGGATTAGTGTAGACAGAGTTTCTTTTGCAAGCCTCGATGGATAAATAATTGCAAGTTTTATTAGTTGTAATTAAGCTATATTTAATTCTCAGTTCAGATATGTTTTCATGGATCTACTTGGTTTATTAATCTTATTTTAGTATGCTAGGATAGAAATAGGTTTTGGGATTAGGTTTGTAAAAGCATTCTAGTTTGAAATCTGAGTTTTGATAGGTTAGTTGTTTTTTTGCTTATTTGCTTAAAGATAAAAGAACAAAAGTAATTTATGTGTTGTTGCTCATTAGGTTGGATAGATTAACTTGTTCAAAGTAGGTTATGATTTTTTTATTTAAGAATAATCCATCGATCCATTGTTTGAAGTTGCTTAGGGTAAATAGTTCAAGTTCATTAATAGGATTTTCTAGTTGATAAAAATGAAAGAGTCATCTCTTAAGTATATTGATCCTTAGGTAGACCATCCCCTTAGTTAGACAATACTTCCATTATCTTTTTTGCCTTGGCTCATATAGTTCCACAATTCTAAGTTTACTTACCTCGTGTTGACAATTTAATTGAGAAATTTAGTGCATATAGAATACCCATCACTTGGTCCAGAAGATTGTTGATTTCATTGATCATAGCTCCCATAATCGACACTTGAAGATCGTGGGGAAAATGGCCTAAACTGCACTATGTGGGTGAAAAAACTCAAATGGTATGGTAAAATGGTCTATTGTTACTGTTAGTAGAAATTTGTTACCCACTTTATATAATTTGTGCTAATTTTTTACCTTGTGGCCTAATAGTGCAGTGGAAGGAATTGGTTTTTGGTGATTTTGTCCAAGATATTTTTGCGGTTTCCAGCGTCATACCACCCGTTCATGCCTTCGGCAGGTATATTCTTTCACTGACATATAGGGTAGGTTGTAACTCCAATTTTCAGTCTTTCATAATCCTATGACCATGATCCATACACCCTAGGTACGAACCCATTTATTAGCTACACAAAACCTTCCTACTGCTACTAGAAGTGTTGTTATTAAGTGGTGGAGGCTTACCAAACATGGGTTCCCTAGTTAGAACTTTTGTGCTATTTGGTTCCCATGTAGATGTTATTCCATAAGACTAAAAGTTCCTTATATCTCCGATATGACTTTCCATTAGAACCCCATATTCGTACTCACAAGCATTCTTACTGTTACCTATGGGACTCCCCTTCAGCCTTAGTTAAGATCTTTTTCAACTCTTTAAAAAGTGAAAAGATTTCTAAGTGAACTTGATTCTTTCACACTCATTAAATGGATTTGAAAGGAAGTCTATTTGGTGTAATTTTAACCCTTTTCGAATGAAGTAGACCACTTAAGAAAAATTAATACTCTAGTCACCATTGGCTAGAAGAGTTTTCTTGGGTATTATTTTATACTTTTTCGAGCCAAGGGGACTAATTCTATGAAAAAGGACATTCTTTGGAGTTAATTTGTATCACATTCCATCATCCTGCTTGCAATATTGAGCCTATTGTTGGTTCCCACTTTCTCGTTATAAGACTCTTACCTCAACAATTTGCATCACTAGCCAAGGAGAGCCTTTTTTATATCATTTGCAGCTTGACACCCTCTACCCTAAGAGGAAACATCCCCCTAAGTGTCCATTCCCTGCATGCACTTTCTTGCATTGAGCATAGGTATGTTCCATTGTTTGGAGCTAGCTTCTTTCTCGCGACACTGGTTTCCTCTCTTGTATCATAACATTTCTTTTCCTATGAAAATACAAAAAAATACGGGCAAGAAAAGAATATCATCTCATATCAGCAACAGTCATGTCTCCTTTGAATAGACCACAAACTTTTGAGTCCATTGTCATCCCAAGTTTGGGTTTAGCATGACCTTAGGAATTTGAGCTCGTTACTTAGAGTTTACTCCTCCAACTAGTTATTCTTCCAATCCCTATGGAAAGTTGTTTTATGCCTCCTACATCATGAATTTTTATCATCAAGTCCATGCTTCTTGAGTTGTCCATATGTCTCATGGGAGATCAGATTGTATATGGATATATTCATATTTATTTTGAGACTGGATTCCACTGTTCCTTATTCATGACTATGACAACCTATGGCACTCTATATTTCCTGTTCATCACCATGATAAACTATTTGATATATTTCCACATGGATCTGTAGTGTAATTCAGATTGGCATCCATGTGTACAAATCCATTATGGATTGTAATATTCTCATGAGTAACTAGCACTTCTAGTTGAGTTTCCATTACTCCACTTCTGGGAATTATAAATTATTTCGGCCATTGCAGATACTCCTCTGACCTCACACATTAGGGGGCATATATTACAACAAATTTGACCTCACTCCATGCAACTTGCTTGGATTTCCTTTCCATTTCCCTATGCAGAATTGAAGTCCCCTTTTGTACCTTCTATAGCCAAAAATCACATTTTTCCACATATATGCACCCTATCAGTTAGAAAACAGGTGTATGCACAAGTTTTCCAACTACACCATGTGTACATCGGGTTTGGTGCTCAAAATTAAAAATTATGTTGGTTCTCCATGCCATGTCACGAGATCAATGATCCTTGACCTTCCATATATTGGAAACACTCTGACTCGACCCTTCAAATCCATTTTAAATTGAATCATATCCAAGCCTTGAAGGAGTGAGAACCATTCAAATCTAAGAGAAAAGACACTCTCGAGAAATTTCACTTCATATTGAGTCTGCATCCCTTTTTCCTTGAAATTTTGAATTCCTTGTTCAGGCCACAAGCTCTTCCTTCTTTGTGATGGAGAACCTCATTGTCTCCTTTATATGCGCTTTCCTTTGGTGGGGGATTGAAGTGGTGGAGGCCTAGATGGAGGGACTTAGTTTCTTGGTTTCAATATGTTCCATTACATAAGTTTGTCACCTATATACTTCTACTGATTATTTTAATGGAAATATTATTTTCTCATCTAATTGATATCTTGCAAATATTCGAATTATTATTCCATGGGAATATTTGTCATGTATGTTAATGGATTATGCTAATATATATTCTAACATTATATATTATCACCATATGCTTGCATATCTTGGTTGTTGAGGAAAAGTTATAGGTATAAAGCTTTGAGTTGTGTGCCCAACAATGGTTTTCATCGAACGTCTAGATGAGGTAGGCTCTTGGCCTTGTCTTGTTAGCATTTAATTTATATAGAATACTTGGGATTATAGTTTATTTATGTGTGTCATTCCATCTGTTGTGGTTTACCCCATGCCATAGAGATATTTTCCTCGTAACATAAGGAATGGGTCTGTGGGTTCCTTACCGCCTAATAGAGAGGACGCCATTACTCCATGGGCCTATTTGTCATGTATGTTAATGGATTATGCTAATCTATATTCTAACATTATATATTATCACCATATGCTTGTGTATCTTGGTTTTTGAGGAAAAGTTGTAGGTATAAATCTTTGAGTTGTGTGCCCAACAGTGGTCTTCATCGAACGTCTGGATGAGGTAGGCTCTTGGCCTTGTCTTGTTAGCATTTCATTTATATAGCATACTTGGGATTATAGTTTATTTATACGTGTCATTCCATATGTTGTGGTTTACCTCTTGGCCTTGTCTTGTTAGCATTTCATTTATATAGCATACTTAGGATTATAGTTTATTTATACGTGTCATTCCATATGTTGTGGTTTACCCAATGTCATAAAGATATTTTCCTCGTAACATAAGGAATGGGTCTGCAGGTTCTTTGTCGCCTAGTAGGGAGGAATTCATCCCAATTGGAGCCAATGTTATCACATGCTAAATGTTTTATGAATTTGTTTTCTCGGTCAAAACAATTAGGTTTGACAGAGCCATTTTGAATCTAAGTTTTTTTTTATGCAGGGTTCTTTTAAATTTGTATTAAAAAATGTGGGTTCTTTGTCGCCTAGTAGGGAGGATGTCATCCCCATTGGAGCCAATGTTATCACATGCTAAATGTTTTATGAATTTTTGTTCTTGGTCAAAACAATTAGGTTTGACAGGGCCATTTTGAATCTAATTTTTTTTTTTATGTAGGGTTCTTTTAAATTTGTATTAAAAATATTGGTCCCAATCTCCAAGTCTATTTTTTTATGCCCAATATCCAAGTCCACGAGATAAAATAAAATAAAATACTCCAAGTCCATGAGATAAAACCAAATAAATTTCACCACAAGCTTCATAGCCTTGTGCCCAAGATGAGACCAAGAACCAAGCCATGAGTGAGGAGCTCAAATGGACGCTACTAATGTTGATTAAGGTTGGTTGTCATTGATGTCAACCCTTAAAGAAAGCCCCATAGCACAAAGGTTTGGGTAATGGTTCCAATATTGTTTGATGTAAATATGACTCATTGTTTTTTCATGGTTGATAAGAAGTAAATATGGATGAACTCCAAAGTGGTCCCCTTATGGTGAAAGCCCTCACAGGAAGACGTTTTGTGGAGTAAGAGAACCCATGCTTAATTGTGGAATAATGAGATGAAGGAAAGTGAATTTGTTAGAGAAAATATCCTATATGAATAGTTCTTGTCATGTCATTTCCAGTGGTATGTGGAACAACACATAATTCCTCACGGTTAGAGAGTTATGGCCATGAGAAGCTGGAGACCCCAAGTTTGGGTAATGGACCCAAGTTTGTTTGATGGGTAACAGTATGAGTTAAGATATATTTTTAGATAATATTATTCTATATGGATATTACATGTCATGCCATTTCTAGTGGTATGTAGAAAATCACATAACTCCTCACGGTTTGAGAGTTATGGCCTTACGAAGTTGGAGGACCCTCATATGTCAT